>PVKM010053223.1:0-10075 GCA_004027735.1 Carollia perspicillata | reverse complement strand
AGGGGCCTCCACAGTGCGTGGCCCTCTCCCTGAGACACAGGACAGTTTTCTCAGCCTGATGACAATGTTTTTTAATCGCACCATGGCAGGAAGGCCTCCCCGGTTTCTTACAATGATAGGAAGTTTCTATGAAATAAAAGCCATCTGAGAAAGCGGGCTCTGCCTTTTCTCTCCAGCCACACTGCAGGATCCAAGCCCCGTTGACTCATCCTTGGATTCCTTGGATCGTCCTTAAGCAGCTGCTCCTGTGCCCAGGCCCCGCTTCCCGACATTTCCACTGAATAAACTTTCAAACACTAACCTTTCATATCCCCAGCTGTTAGCACAGTGCCTCGCACGCATAGTACATGCTCAATTAATACCTGTTGAAAGAAAAAATGCTAGGGACTTACATACAGTGAGCTCTGTTTCATGTGATGTCAGTAAGTTTCGCCAGCTTTACCCAGCTTACACCCACTCAAAGGCTCCTCTTGTTCCCAGGGGTAAAATCTAAACTCGCCTGACAGGGCTCTTTGCAGTCTGGTCTCGGATCACCTGGGCAGGTGTGCCTTCTTCCTCCTGGTTCTTCCCTTTCCCTTTCTACACAACAGGACTACTGAGCAGCTTTCCCATCCTCAAACAGGCCGTGTTCCCCTTGGTTTGGGGGCTCTTTCCACATCGGAGTTTTCTCTGCTTGGATATCCTCCACCCGGGCTCTCTACGCAAGCCTCGCTGTCCCCTGCCATTGTCCCATCACATTGCCATACCTCCCCCCAACGCAGACACACACTCACTCAGTCACTTTTAACACACACACACACACAGCTGATTCCTATAAAACGTGAGAGTTCATCTTGCCTGGCTGGCCCCTGCCCTGCAAACCTGGGGTGGGTACCTCCTCACTCCCTCATCAGTGCCTCTACCCCCTTTAGCTGTGATCGCTTATAATGTGTTTTACCTCCCCCCTCTCCCATCCCGTGTGACCAGAAACACCCAGGGGCAGGAGTCTAGCCTGCAGTAGTCACGTCCCGTCTTCTGCGGCTGGCACGAGCCTGGCAGAGCATAGGTTCTTGTGTGTGTGTTGAAGAAAAGAGTAAGTCAAGCACAGCACATATTGAGTTCAGTGTCCCATATTAAAAATAAAAGCAAATGACACAGATTTACGATGTGTGCCGTGACACTAACAAATAGCAAATACAGAGTCGGAGTAGGGCGTGAAGTCCCATTCCATTTGCAGGGGTGGGCGAAAGCAGCTTTATAGTTGGGAGTCTGTGAAACACGGTTTATTCTTGGATTGTTATTTATTCATTACTATCTTATTTATTATTAACCTACGTCGTCCACCCCTGTATTTTCGGTGATCCACACAGAGAAAGGGGAACTCTTCCCTTATCATCAGGCCACTTCGGTGACCCAATGAAGTTGCATGCAATTCCTGCGTGCAAGCATGAGGCCAGCTCTTGAACAACTGCACACATCGGGGCGCGTCCATGAGCCGTGGTAGACTGAATTCTTTACTCCTGGTGCCGGTCCTGCCTTACTCCTCAGCAACCGAGTGTGGCGGGAGCCACTGTGTGTCCTCCCGGTGATGCGCTCCAGAGTAACACCGAGAACTTCCAACTCTGCAAATGACACCAATAAAACACATGTATGGGGAAGCTGGAGGGGGGAGGAGAATGTCAGTTCTTCCAAGCAACATTCCCCTCGAAAGGTGATTGAAGGGAATTTTCTCTGATTACAAGATGACATGCTGGCGAGCCCTTCAACCGTCAGCAGGGCCTGGGCCTGGCGGGTTGGCCCGGCAGCCACACTGCTAGAGGACAGGCGATACGCTGTCGTTGCTCGTTGAAGAGATTTTCTTCTCCACTGCTCCTGGAAGAAAAAGTTTGACTTTTGCAACTTCGGGGACTGGACATATAATGATAATCCTGAGGCCAAAATGTTCTCTTATCTTTTGACCTCAGAGTTCAAACTGTGAAGCCAGTAACACACTTGCTCAGTACCGTCGTCATCGACCATGCTTTTTCCAATGCTTTTGTATCATCTCCTCACTTCATGATGCTGACGGAGAATAGACAGAGGGCAGCGCTGAGCTGTCCACTCGGTTTGAATTCAAAGAAGGGCGACTGAGACGTTCACTCCCCAAGTCAATCAGCAATCCAGTTACTTTATTAGTGCTTCTCCCTGTATCAGACAGACCAAACTCCTGATGATTTGTTACCTAACGATTTTGTTCTCTTGTTTTAGGTGTTGATCTTTTCACAGGGGATAGTATTCATTCATGCTTATTTGTGTGTGTGTGTGTGCATGCACACACACACTTTTTACAGAATCCCTTTAAATTGCCTCTGTAGAGACAGATGGCACCAGCACAGGTCACGAGGCCTAATGCTCTCAGGAGCCTGGTCTGGTCAACAGCATCAGTCAATGTGCCTCCAGGTCACGGAGCAAGTAAAGAGACCAGGTCCTTGAATGAAGGGTCAAAGAAAAACCAGCCACCACCTGGGAGGCTTCGGGGTGGACGAGGGCATCAGCTGGGTTTGAAGTTAGACCTTGGCTCACATCCCAGCACTGTGAGCTCAAAGCAAGTCACCTGTCCCCTTTGAGCCTCAGTCTTAGAATCCACAATGCAGTTTACCAAGTACCGTGACATATGCGGGGCACCTGGCACAGTGCTGGCCCCCGTAGGCCTTTGCTAACTCTCAGCTCTAATGGGGTAAAAGGAGCGAGAGTAGCGATGCCAGCCAGGTGGGAACTGCGCTGAGGTGTCCAGTCACTGCTGGGGCCCGCAGGCCCACCTTCTCCACGTGGCTAGCCCCTCGAGATTCAAAGGACCTTCTCGGGGATCAGACACAGCACCCCTCCTCCTAGTGGCCTCATCAAGGGCATCTTCTCAGGCAGATGGTAGGGACCAAAAGGAAATTTTAATGCAGAAGAAATTGGAAATGAAGCTCCATGTCTGCACCTCACTGTGGCCAGCGTGGGGTGACCAACTGTCCCATTCTGCCCTGGACGGAGAACTTTCCTGAGTCACGGGAAGCCACAGAGCTCTGACAGTCTCATGCAAACTGGGATGATTCACCGTCCCACCAGCCTCTTCTCAAGGTCAAGCGGGTGGCCTGGTCTCATGAAGCCTGACAGGTGGCACTGTGTTGTTAATCATTACCATCATTACGACTTGGCAATTATAAGTTTCCTGTAAGTCATGCCGAATATTGAAATGACGAGTTCCATTTCACTGCAATTTACCCAGGCTGTTCAATGCTTTGAGAAGCTTTTTCTCAGTTCTCTTTGTCACGGCTTCTTTTCCTTTTTCTTCCGACCAAGACTGTGCCCCACGAAGTTACCAGCAGCCTCACCCTTGGAGCGCTCTGTGACTAATTCCCATATGCAGCAATTAGCTCCCCGAGACTCAAAGAGAGATTTCTGAAGTAACTTTTAATTAGCCCCAGCAGAAATAAGAATGGGGACTACAAAGAAACAAAATCTGAACCAGGCATGAGCTGCTGGTTCTCTGTAACGCACGAAATCCTCTTTGCCATCAGCAGCCTAAAAGTTATTGGAAACCCTCTGAGCCACTGCCACCGCAGAAATGGACTGCCCGTCATATTTCTCTTAATCACTCTGGAGCAATAAAAGGTTTGAAACTGGGTGGTTTCATGGATACACGGCATATGCAATTGGTTGGGTAGCAGAAAAATAAATAAATAAAAAGTGCCTTAAACTTTTAAAAAATGTAACGGGCAGCAGCCAGAGTCACAATTTGAGAGGCAGTTCTACCCATTAGCAGTATCTCCAGCCTCTATTTTCTGGCCTAAAATGTTAAGAAATCGCCTATTTTGTATCTTCGGTTACTGCCTGGCTAGTTTCCTTTGTCCCCTTTTCAGGGCCCGCATTCCCCAGACTCACCCCATTTCCTTTTGGTCTCTCGACCTTTTATCATTACTCACTTCCTGTCTCAGGTAAACTTCCAGCCTCAGGCGGAGCTGAGAGCCTGCCGGTCTCCTTGCTCTTCCCCTCCCTTCTTCCCAGATATTACTCATTAGCAACCCTACAACCTCCTGACTTGGGGCCACTGCTCCAAGAACTTGGTTTCCTCCTCTCAGCTAAGAAAATTTGGGGGAAATTTCAGGTGGACAGTAAACCTCATTAACATAGGACCTGTGATAAACAAATAATATTTTGGCCAACAAGTAGCTATGTACTTTTTATTCCACTATAGAAAGGGGTTACTGAGATAATTAATAATAGACTGATAAATAACAGATAGTTATTTTACTTTAAAGATGATGTAGTATTTTGCATCTAACACATATAATAAACATATAATTTATTATATAACTTTCTGCAGATTGACCAAGGTGATTTTTCAAAGCACTGGCAATATTTTTCTTACCTTAATTAGCAAAGTTACAATATGTGTTGACATTCACAACGGAGATTACATTTTCATACAGTATTTGGGGATTACGGTATTTATTACATCAGGCATCTAATGTTTCACAGTTTTACTAAATACGATTTGCCGGAGCACTGACGAAAACCAAAACTGTCACATGCACATAAACCTTTAATGAAGCATTACTACTAATAAAACATGATGACTTCATCAATTCTTTTTTTTTTTCACTTAATACGGGCCTCTCCTGCTTTTCTGAAAATTCACATCACACCGCTTTGCCTTCAAGAAAGACCTACCTTAGTACCTCTTTTCACTAACTGAAAGAAACCCCAAGAGGATCTCCACTTTGAGGAAAAAGGGCGAACGGTGAAAACTGTCCTCTGTTGTGACACGTTTGGCAGCGAGGCCTACAAAGTCAGCTTGCACCAAGCAGCGAGGGTGGCCGTGCGGAGCTCCTTTCCCAGACACCACCGCGCTCAGCGTCTCAGTTCAAGGCCGCCCCCCGCACTGATCTGCGTCTGTGAGCATCCGCGCTTCCTGCCCACTGATCCTTTGCACCCGTTAGCAATGTGTGTCCCAAGGTCTCGGGAAAGCCCAGCAGCGCTGGTAAGGGTATTTGCTTAGCAGAACACTGGACGTAATTATGCATATTTGATTTAGCAGGTTATTAGCAGGTTAAGTGTAAAAATTTTACACTTAAAATTTTTTCCATGTAAATGAATGGTGATTGCTGCTTCGCTTTCCGCCATGCTTACAGAAAGTTTCATAGGAACGCTCTAATTTTGGATATTGGGGAAACCTATATCCCATCAATCTTTGGCGCTTACAGGTTTATAGACTCAATCGCAATGAGAGGGGTAGAAATTCAATAAAACCATTAATTAACTTAACAAGGCTGGGCAATCACAAAGCAAATAGGTTATACTGTTTGGGGAATCCCTTTGTTTTCAAAAAGAAACTCGTCTGCCTGAGTTTATATCCCCAAATGGCAAGTCGATAATATTACCCTAAAATTATTGTTTAAAAAGCAGAACTGGAAATTAATCTGCCATGACAATGTTTTGTGATGGCAAATTTATTTACACTGAAGGAGTTATTAGGAGAGGTGCAAATAAGCCATAACAAAGTAGATTTTAAAAGAATATTATTTGACTCTGGATACTGTACCAATAGGTAGAGATTTCCCCCAAGATGCTGGAAATAGGGGAATAAGACTGCTCTCTGAGGAGTGGCAGGAAATCCTCGGATTTAACATGCACCATAGATAATTCATAAAGTAGACACAGCTACCATTCACCACACACACCCCACATGTTCAAACCCAGTGTTACAGTCGCTCCCCTACAGAGGCCTCACCTCTCCACATTACGCTTGCCTGGAAAAGCCCAGCATGGGGGAATCATACCGACCGTCTTCTCTGCAGCTGCACCCAAGAGCTGCCCACTGCAGGAGAAATCATGTACATCACCGGGACGGCACAGTTCACATCCCTAATCACAAATGTGCAAGGTGCTCTCTGCAGAGCACGCCGTCCCGGCAGGGCTCCTCACACGAGTTTTACTGGCTCCCTCACGGAGGTAACTTTGGGATCCTCCTCTCCTCCGACGCCTACACACCGAGCCCGAAAAGCAGACGGCCTTGTCCCCCACTTCGCTGAAATAACAGAAGCCATCAGCGGGACTTTCCTTAGGTCCCCACCATCAAATCATCAATGGTCCCTAGAGCTGTACCTTCGTCTCCTTCAAAGGCGGACGCTGGATCTGCGCTCTGGCCGCACCCACGCACCTTCCCGTGGACTTGCCTGCCTCGGCTTCCATCCCCCTGCTACATAATTGCTGCCCACCTCCTTCTTCTGAGATATTCCCGTCACCATCCAAACACGATCCACTGTTCCCAATGCTTCAAACGGTCTCTCTTGACTCCACATTCCTTCCAGCCACGACCTTGTTTCTCAGTCCCGGCTGAATTCAAGCCCTGGGAAGACGTGTTTATCTAGCCTCCGCTTTCCCAACGACTATTCTGCTCACAACCATTTGGCTTTTTGACCTCACGCTCCACCAAAACTTCTTGAAAAAGGATACCAGCCACCTCCCTCCCTCCCCATGGCCAAGTACAATAGACACCCCTGGCTCCTTCTTTTTGGCTTGAGCTCTCAGCAGCATTTCACTCGGCTGATTGCTCACAGCTACTTGTAAAGCTCTCCTCTCCTGGCTTTTGTGACATCATCCTCTTTGGGTTGTCCAGTTCCAGGCTTCACTTCAGTGCCCATTGCTAAGCGCTCCGCCTCCACCTAACCTCTAAATGCTTAGGCCTAGGCCCCTTTACCTTTCTTCCCCCGACTCCGTCTCTGAGTGACCTTTTCACGTCCCACCATTTTTAAACACGTGTCTACGGAGCCAAAATCTCCAATACCGACCTCCCCTCTGAGCTCGAGACAGGGCAACGGCCTACTTAATCTACCGTTGGACACTGCACAAACATCTCAAATTCTAACACATCGAAAATTTATTTCCCCCCATTTTTGAGTAGTTCATTTGTATTGCTCTACCAACCAAAAGCTTTGTTTTCCTTTCCTCTCCCATCCCCATAGTCTCCGTAAACGTCGGTCATCCACCGCGGTTATTCAAGCCACAAATCTACACGTTGTCTTTGACACTTTAATTCACACTCCCCGCCACCCATTGAGAAACGATCATCTCGCACGAGAAAGTATATTCTCGCTCCAAAATATATACCACGCCTAGTCTACGTCTCTCCATCTCCACTGTAGGAGCATTTTCCTGCTCGTTAATATTATTCTGAATTCAATGGCTTCAAAATATTACGTAAGATAGATGTCTCATAACACATTTCCGTCTTTAACAACGGGCAGGTTTGGGTATGATGAATGTGGCGCGTGTACTTTTCCGAAAAACATCAAGGTACTGTCAAATACGAAGATGAAAGATTATTCATAGTTTAATTTCGATTCCTACTGCCGGACTGTCGCGAAGCAATCCACACACCTATCCTCCACACACTGGAGCGCTCGCTGTCCTTCGGTGAGCCACAGACGAGGACCGGTAATCCCGGTCTACCCGAGAGTTCCTGGATTTCCCGGCTCAGTCTTCCCGGTGCTGCGGGAACTCCCTCCGTCCAGCAGGTGGCGACGTCGCCTTCCGCCGGGGTTGGGTCGCCACGGAGACTTCACGTGATCCAGCCGTCCCTGCGCCGGAGGGCGGTCTTGCGGAGATTGCCTTACGTACGCCGCGGCATAACGTCATACGTAGGGGCTGGCTAGCCGCCATCTTGCTTCTTTTTCTCGCTTGCTCTCAGCCTTTCGGGCGGCAGCGAAAGTGCTTTGGCGGTTTGTCCATCCGCAGCTGCGGCTCTGCCAGTCCTGTGGTCTTTCAGCCACTCCCTGCGCTTAGCCCTCCCCTTCCCCTTCCCCGGGTCAGGGGTCGCGGAGACCCTCGAAGTACGCACATACTCGGCTTGACACCCCGGCCGGTAAGAAAAGCAGCGCGGCGGAGGGGCCGCGATCCCCGCGGGCCCCATCGGGGCGAGCGGGCGTGGGAGCACCCCGACACTGGGGAGCCGCGTGGGGAGGGCCTGGGGCCCAGGCATCCCGTCCTTTTTCTGCGGCAATCTCCCTCCCCGTGTCTGGGGAAGTCTCGGCCTCCTGCTCGGTGAGCGGGAAACCGGAGTCAGACCCGCCCCATGTGGTCTGCCGCGGGAGTTCCGGACCCGCCGACCTCTCCCACCCACCCGGGCCGGCTTGGGGACGGCGCGCGTGGCCGGGGAGGGGAAGGGGGTTTCCGTCCCGTGGGGTGGGCGAGCGCGCGGCCTCTCTCCAGCGTCTCCCCTGACCACTGCAGGGCTTCTCCAGGGCCTTTCCTCCGCGCCTTCCGTGTGTGTGTGGGTCGCGTGGGGGGAATTGCAGCGAGCGGGGTCCGGGAGACCGGGTTACGGACCTGACTCGGTAAGAGGCGCACGGAGGAATCGGGACCAGCTCTGCTTCCGCTAAGGACGCGCTGCCCCAACTCCCGCGGAGGGTTCGCGTAGGCTTTCGCACCCTAGGCCTCTCCATCTCCTAACCTGCGTGGTCAGTCTCACTCTGCGGCTCCGCCACTTGGAGTTACCAGTAGTGTTGTCTGTTACCGGCAAGGCCCACTGTAGGACTTGAAGAAAGGGGCAGGGGGGCCAGTGAACACGGATAAATTCTTCGTTGACTCTAGAGGAATGCGTCAAATTCCTGTAGAGGGATGTATATTTGTTTTGACTTGATTTGAGATTTCTTTGGGAGATTTCCGACATGCCTGATGTTCGCTGGCTTCTGAAGCCACCCGGATTTCCGCATTGGCTGTTTTTCAGCCTAGACTCATAGATTCTTACCTCGCCTAGGGTATTCGAAATTGTACTGTAAGCGACTGTGTTGTGAGATTTCACTTGGAATGCACTAGAAACGTCAGGATCTTTGATTAAGTGCTTGATAGCTTATTCCTGCAAATAAAAGGGAAATTTAAGCTCCCACCAAGCCTACCTCTGGCATTAGTGAAAAGTAGACTTACCCTCCTCTCTTGGTAATGAAGATGATGCTCCGACTGGAGCCATTTTTAGGTGTGTGTCTCAGATGCACTGCAGCGTCTTTTCTGACCCCCCTCAAATGCATCGATCTCCTAAAACCGTTAGGAGAAGGTTGGATTTGAATTTTGTCTTTAGCAAATCGTCAAATTGTCTCTCCTTTCTTTACAAAGGAATTTTCAGAGCACAGACTTTTTACTTTTAATGTTTTGGTCTTGTGAGCTTGTAGATGTGGCTGTTCTCCCTCCACTGTTAGGTTGACCTTTTTCTGGGTACTGAACACAGCAGTCAGCCCTTCACACGCGTTACCCTTTTTAATCTACAGCAAGCCTCTGAGGGCGGGGCTGTTTATTATCATTCCCATTTTACAGATGAGGAAGTGAAATCTGAGAGATGAAAGCAGCTCGAGGTAATTGGTGGTGCTGTACAGAATCAAATTCAGCCTGTCTGAACCCAGGGGCATGCCGAGTCTAAACCATCAAACTGCTTCCCTGATCCGTGTGATTTTATGAACTGTGGAAACATTAAAATACAGCATTGTTAACCTAGTTTCTCCTCCTTAAGTATAGAAATACTGTTACATGTGACGGTGTAAAGAATGGATTATAGCTGTTTGGGGGATGGGGTAGGAGCTCATTTTTGTACCCTTTTCTGTTGAAAGGCCAGTCGAGTAAAACTAACTCTACAGTATGACAGATAAAATTTTTAAATTTTGTGATTTGGCCTATATTATTGATATAGTAGTTCCTCGTCTGTAAAATGGAGATGATAATAATAATAGCTTCTCCCCAGAAGGCTTGCTGTAGGATTAGCAAAGATAATGTAGGTAGAGGATTCATTGCTGTGCTCAGTACGTAGTAAAAGGTAAGTAAGCAGTAGAGGGAGAATGGCAGCATATTGGCAAAAGACTCTCTCCCAGGTAGTAAGGGGAGTCCGCCCAGAAAGTATCCATCTGTATAATATGAAAAATAATTGACATTTACTGAAGAAGGTACAACATACAAGAAACATTGTACACAGGACAGTGACACTTCAGTCCCCTTCAAAGTAGGCACGTTGGGACCTCACACAGTTCTCCCAATAGTGATCAGCTGCCCCATCGTATTTTCCTGAATCTCACTGACAGTCTGA
>PVKM010053222.1:0-10073 GCA_004027735.1 Carollia perspicillata | reverse complement strand
CTGAGGGCTCACGGTGGGGAAGGAGTAACCTGAAAACAGAGGCAACCAGGAAAACAGTGTTGGCTGAGAACTTTGCTAAAAAAAAGAAAAGAAAATGTTGTGTTGAGATGCTGGTCCCAGGTCCCTATTTCTCCCCAAGCCTTTGGAAAGCCCCAGGGCTGCAGCCAGCTGGAGGGCACTGAGCCCACGGGCCCTCCCCGCCCCGCGCCCATCGGGACCCTCGCAGCTGGCTGCCGGCGCTGGCTCCCGGGCACCCTATCGCACGTCTTTCTTTGTTTGTGCGTCTGTCTCTGCCTCCTCCACCCCAAGTCCTTGATGCCAGGACAGTGTCATTATTTCTGTTCCTCCCTGTGTAGCATTGCGCCTGCTCAGTGACATTTCTTGAAAATGTCTTACTTATGAAATACGATAATATTGCCGGCTGTCCTGTAGAGTAATTATATGAACTGAATGAAACAATCATCCAAACTTCTTCTCATAAAGTCTGGCACAGGGTAAATACTCAAGAAGCGCCCCTTGTTAATATCACGGAATGAGGGAGGGAAGGAGCGAGACAAATTCTTTCACTGAATTCACAGCACAGCCTTCCCACAGGCTTTGAATTCCTGTGTGTCTTTTGTCTTGCTGTACAGACCTATAAGAAATGGCATGATAAAAGGAAAGGAAGAAAAACTGGAAATCACAGCTGCTTAGCTATATACATATCTACAGACGTAGGTGTTTCCTTTTAAATTCCCTTTTCCGTTTCCAAGTAATCAAACGCAGCCCCGGCGCGGGATGGATGTGCTGTCGGCGAATGCTGCCTTCTGTCCTTCAGCAGAATTACTCCAAGGTCGTGAGGGCCCCACTGTCCGTGTGGTACCCTCACTCCCAGTCTTCACAAGAACCCTCCAAGGTGATGCCCCTTCATGAAATGTGGAGCGAGAACGGAGAGAGGGTGCCGGGACTGGGGACGTGTTTATAGTCAGAGGAGATGGAAGGAAGCTTCCAGAGAGAGAAGAGGGGCTGGAGAAGCAACGAGCAAACCATGGGAGAGGGTCCCCAGCGGTGGGAGAGCGGAGAGAGCACCGAGACCGAGGAAGGCGTGGGGTCTGAGCGCCGGGGGCCTGGGGCGGGGAGGAAAGCAATGTTCCTGGGGCCCAGAGGCAGCTGTCAGGGGGCAGGGATGAGCAGGGAGGGGAATTGGGGGGCTGGAGCCTGACCTCGGGGAGGTTTGATGGTAATTGGTGTTTGGAAAGGTGCGGGACCAGCCTGGCGCCAGGAGAGAGGGAACCTGGGGCGGAGAGGGCAGAGGAGAGACTGGCCGGGCTGATGAGCTGGGAGGGGAGGGGCGCGGGGCCCCAGGAAGCAGGGAGAGAGGGGAAATGAACAGGTCAGTGTCCTACTCAACAACATTCTCAAGTCAAGGCTCTGGTGGCCAGACGGGGTTAGGGAGAGACCGGTGACCCGCCCCCCACCATCGGAGGTGAGAAAAAGAAGAATGCAAAGAGGGAAAGAGAATGACAGGTCAAGCCTCCATGGTAACCCTCTCAGGGCAGGCGATCTGGGCACGTTTACGGGCAGAGGAGGTGAATCAATGAGGAGGGAGAGAATGAGGTCTGGAAACAGGTGACCGACAGAGCAAAGTCTCAGAGGAGGTGGGGGAGGAGAAAGAATTTAAATGGCTGGAAAAGACCAGGGCTACGCGACCCTCACATAGGGAGGGAATGAGACCATAGAGACGGGAGCTCCAGGGACCTGGCCTTAAGACAGGATGCATTTCAATAACACCAGGTCGATCGTTGACAATAATTGACCTCTTGCTAACTTCCTTCCAATCGGCCGCCTCCCAACGAAGACCTCCTCTTTCAACCGAGGCCGCGTGGGGTCTGGTCTCTCTCCCCCCTCGTTCCTCCCTCCTCCTGTCTTCCTTTCCCAACTGCCTCTGGTCCCCCTTCCCCCTTCCCTCTTCCCTCTGACTCTTTATTACAAAGCTCAGTTTGCCCACTGCGGCTTCTTAGTGTTAGGTATCCAGTCGTCTGTTCGTCCACAACTGCGTTTCAGTCTTTCCTGTTGACCCCTTTCTGGGATTCTACGAAACAGACGCTGACCCAGCAACCCCAAATCCTTTCTCCTTAGAAGGAGTGGGTGTGCCAACACTCATCGTTTCAAACTCCTTCTCAGGAAATCCCCGTGAGAGGAGAAAGGGGGGAAATGAGGGAAGATGGAAGCGCTGAGAGGTCGCCAAAGAGCGAAGGCGGGGAGGCAGGGAGCTGAAGGCTGCGCATCCTAGCGCTGCCCCGAGGGTCCCTGCGCGCCTCCCCCTGTCTCTGTTGTGGCCCAGGCTTTGTCCCCCAACCCTGTGGGAGGTGGCTGGGGGGGACGTGGAGAGAGAGAAAGCAATTGTAGGGTGCATGTCTCACGCCAACACTGAGTGCCTGCCTGTTATCAGAAAAGCTGCCCACACGAGCTCAGGAAAGAAAGAGATTTCCGGGCTGACTCGGCTCGTGCGAAGCATTGATCTTTGACTTTATAATCAGTTGCAAATTCTGCTTCAATTAAAGGGCCAGCTGGCCTCCCGAGGAAATCTAGACTTTAGTTGGGGAGAAGGAGGAATAACCAAAGTGTTAATTTTCTTTAAAAATAATACTTTACACGTAAGCCGCAATGGATTTAGTCCTGGTTTGTAATGAACTCCTTCGGGTTTTAAAGCATCCTAACTATTTTGAACGTACGAGGACTGGGAGACTCATCTACAGCATCCCAGTGACCACGACGTGTCTGCTCGGAACGGGGTTCCACCGTTGTAGTCCCTGCCTGTATTCTAGCGTGTGACTGACCTGGGACTAGGACGTATCGTGCTGCCGCATCGAACATTTGGAAAACACCGCATCGCATGTGTTCTTACTACAGCTGGAAATCACTTCCGTCCGCGCCCTGACGTCTACCCCGCTGCCTTCTGGAACAGCCACACCCACCGCCGACGATCAGCTGTGTGTGCTTTAGAAAGCTCAAGAGTCTGGCTTTTACAGGGCCTGGTTCTTAGTAAACACCGAAGTCGCTGTTCCGACCGAGATGTTCTTTCCAGAGAGCTTGGATTTCTCCAGGGGCGGCTTCAGCACGAGCCTGCGGAAAGCCGCAGTGAACAATCAGTGTGGGTGTTAAGCGCACACCTCCCCGGGGTTAAGGCGGCTCACCCGTCACCGTCACCGGTTCTGCACCCTGTGCTGCGTACCAGGAGCCCGGGCCTGAGGACCACGCTGCCCACTGTGCCGTGCCTTCTCCTTCTGGGTGCTGGCTGGGTCGGCCAGTGGGAGGCACTGGCGGAGATCTGGGGGAGGGAAGGGGGACAGCCAGAGCGGGTCCTCTCTGTGGGGCCCCTGCCCTGACTCCGAGGCTGTGACCCCGTGACCACCGTGCTGGTGGGGTGGCCTTTCCTTCACACTGTAGCTCACAGGGCTTGGGGAATCGCTTTTCCTCTCTCCCCTCTCTCCAGGCCCAGGGGTAGCAACAGCCCCACTGTGGGTGGTCTCTGGGTTTCCTTAACCTGCCCAGGGTCTATAGATAGCCCCTTCCTTGAAGTCTCTGCAATGGCTGGATTTTGTCCCAGCCAGGACCCCGACTGGTAGGCTGGGTGACAAGATGTCTTTTTGCAGCATAGGAGCGCACCCTCACAGGTATCAGTGTCTCCCGTGTCCTCCCTGAATCACCACCGCAAAGGTCTGGGCCTCCCCGATTGCTCTGAGGCTGGGGGACCGCTGTGCATCATGGACAAATCATGCTGTGGCCACCGTGAGGAGCTGAGTGGGAGCTTGGAGTGACAGGGAGTAGGACCTACCCTGCCATCCAGTGCCAGGGGAGAGGACGATGGTGATTCACAGTCATTCTATGGGTGGGGAAGGACCATGCTGGGCAGGGTGGGGCCTCAGAGGCTCGGGAACCTCAGCCCTGCCATGCCCTGCCCTGCCCTCCACGCTGGCCTCAGCCCAGGTCCCCTGCACAGCTAGCCCTCCGTCTGGGGCCCTCTCAGAACACAACACAAGGCCCTGGCCAGCTGGCTCTGGTGGTTGGAGCATCCCCAGAAAGGATACCATACCTAGGTTGCAGGTTTGATCCCTGGTCCGGGCACATATAGGAGACAACTGATGGATGTTTCTCTCTCGCGTGGATATTTCTTTCTCTCTCAAATCAGTAAAGATATTTGTGGGTGAGGATTAGGAAAAAACCATAACACAAAAAATGAGACAAAACGCCTCCCACACAGCTGATGAATGGGCCTGGGAAGCAACGCCTATGATGTGGGACAAGCCCCTTCTCTCTCTGGGCCTCGGAGTCCCCAGCTATGGAAAGAGTCCAGCCCACCTCCCGGGGCTCAGCCAAGGTGAACGATAGTTCACCCAGGAGCACTTTGCAAATTGTTCCTATATCAAATTAACCTTGGCATTATCTGGTCTCCTCTTTTTCCTCTGACACCCCACATCCAGTGAGTGAGGAAATCCTGTCGGCTTGTCCATCACAATGTCCCTAGAATCCAGCCACTGGACACCTAACAACATCCAGACAGGTTGGCCCACATGCCCTTTGGCTCCTGACCCCATGTCTGTTCTCCGCACGGCAGCCAGAGTTATTTCTTGAAAACCTAAGTCAGCAACAAGTGAGGATTCTCCAAAGGCGGCCTGGCTCACCTAGACCAAACCCAAGGCCGTTTGAAGGCTCCCAGGCCGCAGCGATCTGCTGTGTGGGCTGCATGAGGCCCTGCACCGAACACGCTCCGCCCAGGGCCGGCCGGGAGGAAACACCTGCAGCCACGGGGCCACGGCATCACCAGCAGGAAAACAGCGCCAGCTGACGCTGCCCAGGTGCCGATGCCTCTCTGACCAGGGAGGGGTGCGGCCCGGCCACCAACCCGGAGAGGACGGGCTCAGTTCTCAAGCAGCACTCGCTAACCAGGATGACCTACTTTTTCTGCAGGCAGAGCACACCTGCAGACCTCTCCTCTCGGCCAGGGCTGGCTGCTTTCCGCTGTTTGGAGCGCTTCCGCCTCTCTCATCTGCACAGTCCGACAGGCAAAGGGGGGGGCGTGCAGGAGAGGCGGCCCAGCCTGTCCCAGGCGTCACTGGGCCGCGAACACTGAGGGGGTGGCCCTGGCTAAGGCCGGCCGTGTGGCATCAGCTACCCTCAGCATCCTTGTCACTCAAAGCTCAGGCTTCCCAGAGCCCAGCCTGTGTGAGACCAGGTCGTGGGCAGAACTGTGGTTCCCTCTGGTTCTCCTGGGGCTGGCACCGGGCCCTGAACCCTGCCTGGGCGTGTCCTTCCCCCTCCCCTAAGTGTCTTCCTGCCGCGGGGCAGAGGCACAGAGGCTCCTTGCTCACTGGTCCCCTCTGATCTCTGGGCACCATGGCAACCAGCCATGGCACCTCTCAGCACCAGGGCCCTTCCACTGGCCAGAGTATTGCTACCGCCCTGGCCTGGCCCAGGCGACCCTACGAGGACCCATGGCTATTTGGAGCAAGCCCCCCTTTCTGGGGTTGAAAGCTGGCCAGCCATTCACCCCAACAGCAGGCCCCTGCTCTCGCTGTGGTCGGCAGGATGCCCCCTGGAGCTTTTCCATGAACCCTGGCTCTGCCACAGCAACTGTGTCCTCACTACAGTTCGGGACTCTGAGGGACAGGCCCTGTGTTTGTCGGATATACGACCATCACACCTTACCCAGAGTAGGTGCTCAGAACAGGTTGGTTCAGCCTGCCTTGGAGCCAGGCCTACCCAGGCTGTGAGGGAAGGGACCCGGGACTCACTCACAGCCAATAGCTCACTAGCTGGGGAGACGGCAGTGGCCGCTGAGAGCTGGGCTTTGGGGCCAGGCTGCTGGGGGTGGAATCCCAGCACCACTGTGTGTTAACTAATGGCCCCGACCTAGCGGTTTGAACAGCTCTCTGCCTCAGTTTCCTCATCCATAAAATGGGAGAGCTAAAAGGATCTTTCCTCCTATTACTTGGGAGGATTAAAGGAGATATTACCAGCAGAGCATAGAAAATTAGTCCTGGTACTTAGCTAACGCTCCATATGTGTTGGCTGGCAGTATTTAATAATTTGCATATGATAAAGTAAAAAAAAAAGTTAAAAAGCAGAATATTTTGTGTGAGCTATTACTACTATACGTATGTGCCAAAAACGGATGGGAATAGAAATGCTAAAAGGATTATCTGTGGCTGGTGGGATCATGGATGTCTTTTTGGTTTCTTTTGTATATTTTTCTATAATTCCCAACTTTTCAATCGTGAGCTCAAATAAAATGATTTTTGAAAGTGAATATTCCAAAGACTTGTTACACACCTACCTGCGACCTCTGACGACACCCTCGCTCCCCCACCCCGCCCCCACCCTGAATATGATTTTGGAATCTCGGGAGACGCCCCTGCTGCTTCCAGTTGCCTGGCAATAGAAGGGAACCCGCTGAGCCGTTTCAGATGGAGCGGCGGAGGCTGCGTTTCTGCCGTATTTTGCTTGTACACCCAAGTAGAAAACGCGACATCTTGTGTTTTGAGCAAACCTCTCCCATTAATCACGGGGAAACTCAAGGTCTCTGTGGCAGAGCGATTAGTGTAATTACAGCCTCCATCTGCGAGGATGACGCCCGCAGTCCGGAGCAGCGCGTGTGAGCCCGGGTCTTCCGGAATCTGTGGAAGCGAGATGGCTTCCCTGAGCCCTGGAAGCCGGAGGAGAGGGGAGGAGGTCTGGGGGGTCCAGAGTGGCCAGGGCAGGCAGGAGCGCTGTGGCAGCTCCCGGGAGTTGAGTACAGTGTTGGCTGGATTCTTACCAAAGGGTTTCCACAGTCCGGGAATGTCCTCAAGGACAGATGACCCAAGTCTGACAAGTGATTTTTTCCCCCGCCAGGCTCTCTGTCTTTTTTGCAAGTGAAAGTAGTCTGTAGCTGTCAAAGGGTTATGACTGGTTCAGAAATGCAGCTACACGCTTCGCTCCAAAATGTGTACATTCAGCCCTGGCCAGACCGCGCAGTTGGTGAGAGCATTGTCCGGATATGCCGAGGTTGTGGGTTTGATGAGCCCTGGTCGGGGCACCTACAAGAATCAACCAGTGAATGCATAACTAAGTGGAACAACAAATCTGTGTTCTTTTCTCTCTCCCCACCCTTTCCCCTCTCTCTCTAAAACCAATTTTTTTAATGTACAAATTTTAGAACCTGAAGAAGTGGACGGAAAAACGACCAATGTGGAGCTAGCCCCAAGGAACCAGCTGTAGTGGTCATTAAACCTTCTCCACTGGAGTAGGACGTCCCTCTTCCCTCACCCTCAAAAATGAAGCTAAATAATTGTCCTGGCTGGTGTGGCTCAGTGGACTGAACACCGGCCTGCAGGCTGAAAGTTTGCCGGTTTGATTCCCAGTCAGGGCACATGCCTGGGTTGTGGGCGTTGCGGGCTGGGTCCCCACTTGCAGGGTATGCAAGAGGCAAACACACGTTGATGTTTATCTTCCTCCTTTCTCCTTCTCTACAAATACATAAAATATTTTAAAAATAAATAAAGCTACATAATAATAACCTTTAAAAAAGGAAGTAACATGACCATTAAAACATGTCCATTCTCAGCCACTAGGCCACCTGCCCTGTCTGTTCCCTACCCTCTTTGGCAGCTGTGGACTCTCTGTGGGTTTGGGGACAATGCCAAGAAGACCCGACCTGGCTCTGGGAATCCTAGCAAACACCTCCTCCATCCTCGTGGTGTCCACAGTGGTCAGGGAACGGGCTCGAGCCCACCCCAGCTCAAAGGAGAAAACTTTTACAGTGGTTCCCACAGTCACAGGTAAAACCAAGTCCCTCCCCTCTAGCCTTCTCCCATCCCCATGACAACCCTGGTCCCTGCATCAGAAAGGCAGCTCTCGGGACAGACAGGATGGTCAGGGTGATGTTTCTTATTGGGGATTTTCTCAACCCTCCAATAGGCCCATGGTTTTTGGCAGCCTGAGATGGACAATATGCACCGGTCAGCCCTGTAACCGTCCCCAGGAGATCCTGCCACAGACAATGACCCTTAAATCCTTGCCTGTCCCCTCCCACCCAGCACCTGACCTCAAAGCAGGGCAAGCCTCAGAGCTACATTAATCACGAGAAGCAAACAGGAGGTGGGTGGGAGCTTGGAACCAAATCGACCCTTTTGCGTTTGAATTCCAAGAGGAAGAAAAAGAGCCCTAAAAAGGAGGGAATGCAGGGACCCTAAGAAGAGGGCACCCCGGGTCCTGGGACAGAGGGAAAACAGGAGTTGCAAAGAAGAGATGAGCCTCCCTACATGCTGACCGCACAGCAGCGGCGACTGCCCCTGGGAGGTTCCGGCGAGGCCTCTGGCAATGATCTTGGGCTGTCGCTGGCCAGCAGGCCAGGGAAGCAGGAGAGGGAGCAGAGCCAGGGCGCTGTGGACACGCCCGGAGGGGCAGCCCCGCCCCTCTCGCAGGGCCTCTGTCAACCACGACTTTCCCGGTTGCTGCTTCGCTTCCGTCTCTTGAGTCTTGCAGAACCTCAGTTTTGGTCAAATTGAACTCACACCACATGAGCAAGGGGGGTTCTGGAAAACAGAGTCCCCAGACTAGACATGCTGGCAACAGAACCATCCAGCCCAGGCTGCCCACTGAACGGGGAGAGACACGCTCGGGATGTCGGCCCTGCGAAAGAAAAGCAGGCTGTTGGCAGACCCCGAAACGCCTCATCTGGGGACTGGGGAGACAGAAGCAAGTCAGGGCAGGCTCGAAACCCCCCACCCCTCTCGCTGCACTTCCATCAGAGCTCGCTCTGAGCACGGTGTGAGGATCGTCTCCTCTGCAAGGCCGTCCAACGCTTGCAGCGTTGGGAGTGCATGTCGACGTTCAGGACAGGCAATAGAGCAGAAGCGGTTTTCTGCAGGGAACTGAGCCCTTACATACGTCAGGGAAGGCCTGGACAAGGACAGTCGGGGGGCCGTCCCTGTTTGTCAGACTTCGTGGTCCAGCGTCACAGTGGAGATCCAGAGGCGGGACGTGGCCTCGGATGTGCAGATGTGACAACAGTGGGCAGGAGCGTGCGCCTGAGCTTGCCTTCCAGCAGCCCCTGCCTGTGCCCGCCTTCCAGGATTATGAGCTCGGGCTGCTGTAACAAAGGGCCACCAGATGGGTGGCCTAAAAACAGAAATTTATTCTCTTGAAGGGCTGGGGGCTAGAAGCCTGAAATCGAGGGGTCCCTGGGGCCATATTCCCTCTGTGGCTCTGGGTGGAATCCTTCCTTGCTTCCTCCTAGCTTCCAGTGGTGGCTGTCACTCTTGGTGTCCCCTGGCCTACAGCTGCACCACTGCAGTCTCTGCCTCTGTTGTCACATCGGGCTCTCCCTGCAGGTCTTTCAGTGGCATCTCCCCCTTGCAAGAAGACCTATCACACTGGATTGGGGCCTCCCCTAATGGCCTCATTGTAACTTGGTCCCATCTCAAAGATGCCATTTCCAAACAGGGGCACAGTCACGGGTACTGGAGGTTAGGACTTCAGGGTGCGTTTTGGGTGGGACACAATGTAACCCACCACGCTGCCTAACCTGGGGGTGTCTCAGGGGCAGAACCTCATTCCCACTCCCTTCCCCAGCCAAGGAGTCTAAGAAATGCCATGTTAGCTTTCCAACTCGTTAGACAGAGTGAGGTCCACCAGAGGGGGTGAGCCTGCCTGTGTGTCCAGCACAGGGGCCACCGTGCACGCGCCACTGTGTTCTGGATGGACAGACGATGCAATCCTGCCGCACAGAATGAGAGAGAGTGTGGCGCAGTGGTTAGCAGCACGGGATCCACCGTGTGAGCCCAGCCCTGCAGGCTGGGAGGCCGTGGGTGCTGACCTGCTGCTCCACCATAGCCCTTGGCTTCCCAACCTGTCAGTGGGGGTGAGAACAGTCGCCATTTCTCAGGGTTTAGGTGAGGATTCAGTGAGATGATGGACTCAGGGTCCCTAGGGCCAGGCACGCAGTAGGCTGTCTACAAGTGGTACCTGTTATTACTTATCAAACTTATCAGATTTTTCTGGGTCCTGTCATGGCTGGGAATTGGATGACACACAGAAGCATGGACAAACTA
>PVKM010053221.1:0-10075 GCA_004027735.1 Carollia perspicillata | reverse complement strand
GTAAATAGACCAGTGGTTGCCAGAAGTTTGGAGCAGAGGACAGAATGAACAGGAGTTTTAAGACAGCGAAGCTATTCCATAGGATGCATGGCATTATGCATTTGGTAAAACCCACTGAATGCACAACACTATGAGTGACCCCAACGTAAAAACTTATTAGCTTCAGTTAATAATAATGTAATAGTACTGGTTCATCAATTATAACAAATGTACCAAACCAATGCGAGGTATTAATAATAGGGCAATCTGGGAGAAGGACAAGAAGTTTATGGAAACTCTGTGTACTTTCTGCTCCATTTTTCTGTAAACCTAAGACTACTCCATAAAAAAATAAACATAAAAACAAAGCCCCACCAGAGTAGCAGCAGCAGCAGCAGCAATAAAAGCATGGAGATTAGGCTGTGCAGCAGACAGAGATGGACAATCAGCTGTGTGCTTGTGAGAGTGTGAACAGATCACTTTGGTGACACTGCTGAAGGCAGGTTTGGTGCAGGCAAGACAATGTAGACCAGTTAAGAAGTGACTGAAATAATCTAAACGAGAAATGACAAAACCCAAAACCTTCGTACCAGTGGTGGTAGAAATGGCTGACACGTCTCATGTCTTCTGGAAACTGAGTGAATGGGGGCACTGGGAACTAATGCGGACGAGAAGGATGAGTGAGCACGTCTGAGGTCAGTTTGGGTCAGGTTACACTCGAGTGTCTACAGGCAGTCGAAAGAGAGATGTCTAACAAGCAATTTGACGTGAGCCTGCCTTGAAGACAGTCAGAGCTGGGAGTTAATGATAACATTACCACAGAAACATGAATTTTTAGAGGCAAGCACAAGTAAGGGTAGCCCTCAAAGAAATGAAGCGAGGCAGGAGGAGGAGCAGAGCGGACGGTGTTATAAAAGCCAAGTGTATCGGGCTGAAAGGTTGCTCAATCTTTGTCATCCGTAGTGGCAGGCTCATTCATAATGCCCAAACCCCAAAATCTGAGACAATCTATACAGCTATTATTTAGGGATGTGGAAGTAAATGCCAAGTGATCAGCTAAGAGTTAAAAGTGGCTGCCCTTTGTGGAAAAAGCGGGGAGGTGAGAGGTTTGGAAATACTGGTTTTAAAGAGCCTTTACACTAGGTGCAAACAAAATAAAAACACTTGAGTACAAAGGAGAAAAGACCAGGATTGGTGGCACCTAATTAGCCACAAAGGTAGTATTACCCAGGAGAAATGGCCCCCAAACCTGTCAACATAAGCTGCAATCACTAGAAATGCAAGACCCTCATTCAAATGACAGAGTGACCGTCTTAGATCACACCAGGAACACAGAATTTAACTCTGGGTTCCCCATTTTAAGAGGATCCAAATCCTACCTCTCACATTCATCCTTTTCCTCTTAGAGCCCCTACCCTCACTCAGGCTCTTACCACTTCGCACATAGGTCAAACCAAGACTATCCTGACTAATTTTGTTGTCTCCAACCTGCCCTGTATCTTGTATCCAAAGTAATTTTCTGACAATCTGTTTTGTTCATACCACTCCTTTTCTCAAAAATCTTTAGTAGTTCCCTACTGTCCAATTTCTTTGGTGGACATTTAAGGCCTTTTACAAGCTGACTTCCATCCAATGTCCCGAGTTCTCTCCCAAAGGAATTATCACTCCTAGTCAGTCTGGTGTCCTCACTGGTCCCTGCACGGACCACATTTATCACCTCTACTCTGTGCCCCGGTTCCCTGTGCCCTTGCTCCTGCTGCTGGTCGAGCCTGATCTTCCCTGCTTATGTGAACGTTACTTGTGTCAAGCAAGCTCCACATGTCCGGGCTCTCCCTGGTCCCTTTGTCTGAAAGGATGCCTCCATCTTCTGGACTCCGTGGCCCTCCCTGTCATGTCAGCCGTGCCCAGTCATCATCTACGGAAGGACAGCACCATTAATTACCTTTTAACAGTGCCTTTTCTAAACAGCAATTATTCTGGAAACCACAAGCTTAATATGACCAGCAATATCATACTGTCAAAATCACCAAGCCTCGATCTATACGTTTAAAGGCACAAAACATCATTTACTCTTTTAAGCACAATGAATTTTCCCCTCTCTGTGCCCTGCACATGCCTCCACTCCAGCATGCACCACAGCATGCAGGGTATATCTGCCTGATCCCCTCACCTCCACCTCACTACCTGAGTATTACATGGAGGCAGGGCTTTCTGGAAGAACACACACACAGTCAGCATCACATGAACTATAGCACTCACCCCACTGGCAGTTCTGATGGGTTTGGCCTTCAACTTGGGGACCAGGACCTTTCGATACTGAGGTGGGACTGCGGCGATGATGTCCACCAGGCGAGGCTGTGCCGAAAGGCCGTATTTGGCAGCTGTCTTCGTTTTCACCCTGAAAGCAGAGCATCTAGTATTATCGAGATCACATTTCAAGGACAAGCTACCAAAAGGAGAACCTATAAATAATATCATCGAGTCCTGTCACTCTCCATCCTTTCACCGGATCCTTTCACAATAGTGGCTTTAACATCTGTGAACACTGGGGGCCCAGACAGTGACACCATGTAAGTCTTGTTCAAAATAGGGGCACAGCTTCAAAGTATTCTACCCTTTTCTCAGCCTCAGCACTACTGCACTTGGAAATACGAATTCCGCTGTGGGGACCATTCAGTACAACCAGGGGACGTGGAGCAGCACGTTAGCCTCTACTCACTAGCTCTCCTCTTCCTGCTCAACAACCACACACGTCTGCGGACTCTGCCAAACGTCCGAGGGGATGGGCGGGTCACAGCTGGCTGCAAACCGCTATCTTAGACCAAACAGGCAAAGGACAGCTGTGCAAAAGTATTTAAAAACTTCTAATACAAAATATTGTACATACAAGAAAACAGAACGTATACATATACTTTAACAATTATAAAGTAACCACTTGTGCAACCACACTTCGAAAACTAGAAAGAATATGATCAGAACTTCCAAATACCTGTGTGCCCCTTCCTGATTATAACCTTACCCTCACCCCCAGAAGTAACTTTATCCGAATGAATCATTCGTTACACTGTCACCTTCACTTCTCATTTTTAACCCACCTGAAAATATTCTGAGGTGTTTCCATCATTTTCTACAACTGTTAGCTGAGTACCTGATATGTATAAGAGAATACCTAAGGACTTGGTGTGTGAGGAGGTAGAAGGCATAGTCATTTCAATGCTCTATGTTTGCAGACAAGCATGAATGAAAAGAAATGTGTATGGTAACACATACACACACACACAACGAGTGCTTCGATCATTCAAGAGAGTAACTCAATGTGCACTGGGGAGATATTCTTGGAAAACGGGCACAGAAAAAAGAACAGGCTTCAGACAACCCACACAAACGTGGAGACGACACTGAGAGCAGACAGGATGGCTTATGTGAAGATGCAAAAACAAAAATACACACCTTTTAAGAAATATGGGTAGGCCAACTTGACAAAAAGCAAACGATTTTCAATATAAAGGTACAGAAGTTTAAAAAGTCGGGAGAGTGAATTGAAGCCAGACTGAGAGACCTCACATAATGTGCTGAGGAAACTGCACTTAATTTCATAAGCTGTGGGGACGTGCCGACATTCCTACAAGGGAAATGACACAATAGAAGATAAGACCAGGGAAAATCAATCCAGCAAGAGATGAAAGGGGACCAACAGCACAAATGATCGCGGCACTCTAGACTCAAGTTTAGAGAGCTGGCGCAGGGAGCTGGTAGCGGAAGGAACCATGGGAGTCACAGAGAAGACAGGGTAGGCGAACTTCAGACCCTAACTGGACCTAAGGAAGAAGATTCAAAGATGACACTGGTTTCACGAGTGATGAAGGTTAACAATTAATCAAAGGGGACATCTGAGTAGGAACTGGCTTTAAGGAAGATGCTGGCTTTAGATGTCTAAATGAAAGAGAACGACAAAAAGGTAGAAATGCTCACTAGACACAAAAGAGTTGCATAAGTAGGAATGTAGCCGACAAAGAGGAAAAAACTGCTACAGACATGGTGTACAAGAAAGATTAAAATATGTCCTCAGAGTCAAAAACAACTGCTTATTTATTCTTTTAGCAAATGTTTATTAAATAAGCACAATGTTCCAAGGAAGAGGTAAAACATTACAGTATCTCATGTAACAGACAAAAGGTCACGCACATGGTGATTAGATCATTGCCAGCCTGGGGGTAGGGAGAGAACAGTTTTGTTAGGGCAGATTTATAAAGTGAGTATATAGTGGAAAATACAGAGGCAGAGACGAAGGACCACTCTTATTTGAGGGTGTAGCAAAGCCAAAGCGGAACATAACTGTGAGGAGAAGTGGATGAACATGTCAAGGAAGTTATTAAGTAAGTAAGGGTTGGATTAGATCAAGGGAGGCTTTCCTGGAAGAGAGGTCCCGCTTCCTCTGAGACTGCGGGGAAGAGCAGGGCAGGGAAGGAGGATGTGAAGTCACGTAGCACAGAGGAGCAGTAGCTCTGGAAACAGACGACGTAATTCCAAATCCCAGCTCTGCCTGCCCAGCACTAGTTATTTGCTCCTGGACAAACTTTCTGTCTCATACTACCCATCTGTCAAATGACGATGAGTACCTACCTCATACAGTTTTTGAAAGAATCAACTGAGCTAATAATATATACAATGCACTACTAACACTGACTGGGATACAGTAAACACCCAGGGGCAGGGCAAGGCCGAAAGCTAAATTCTCAAGTAAAACAAAACATAAGATACAAAATAAGTAGAATTTGATAATTTTGTTTTATTTTTTAAAAGATTTTACTTACTTATTTTAGAGAGGGGGACAGGAAGGGAGAAACAGAGGAGAGAAACATCAGTGTGTGGTTGCCTCTCATGCGCCCCTTGTTAGGGACCTGGCCTACAACCCAGGTATGTGCCCTGACGGGGAACTGAACCAGCGACCCTTTGGTTAGCAGGCCAGCATTCAATCCAATGAGCCACACCAGCCAGGGTAGAATTTTATAACTTTATAAGAGATCTCCTACCTAAGAATAAGACTGACTTCTATTTTATAGATCCACGTACTTATTTTTAAAAGGTTTTATTTATTTTTTAGAGAGAGGGGCAGGGAGGGAGAGAGAGAGGGAGAGAAACATCAATGTGTGAGAGATACATCCATCAGTTGCCTCTCTCACGCCCCCAATCCAGACATGTGCCAGGAATTGAACTGGCAAACCTTTTGCTTTGCAGGAGGACACCCAACCCACTGAGCCACACCAGTCAGGGCTTCACTTACTTATTTAGATTGATGTCTTTCCCCTGTTCATGGGCTTCAATCAGTTGTTTAATAACATCTCCTATGGTCAGCATCATTAGCTCAGCAGGGCTGAGATCTCCTGGAAAGATAATATTTAACATGTAAAAAAAATCACATTATTCAATAAAGACTTTTTTATTAGCAGTTTTCTTTCCAAAATCATTCCAATCATGCAAATACAGCTCAAGTTCACAAGACACTAAACCCCTACTATTTACAATATGATCATATCTTTTGTTATCTTTAAAACAAACACAGCTTCACCTATATATGGGAAGAGCTCACTTTAGAAGCACATACACCACGAGAATGATAAGAGACAAACATGATGAGGAGAAAGAACCTGATAGCACAGGAAAGGCCCCAGTAATTAAAATAGCTTCCCTTTATCTCCAGATTTGTAGTTACATTTACAAATGTGAGTACCTCTGATTCTCAGAACAGAATGAGACAAACTGGGAATATTTGCCTGTCCCATGAAAATGCTATCAAGGGGTAAAGGTGAAACTCAAACCCTAGGTACCTACGGTAGTATTTAGTTTGTAACAGAAAAGATGTGGGTTTATACTTGTCTAAGGATATTAATGCATCTCTAAGATACAGTCTGTCCACCACCACAACTCTCTCATGGCAACTGAGGCCCCCCTTCTCATCTAAAAGGCGATGGCAGAAGCTGACATGTCCTTACACAATCCCATCCCTGCAGTCATGGCTGATTCATTCAAGGACCAGCATCTACTCAAGTCAGGCTCTTCTCCTCCAGGCAAAAAATACCCGTCTGTCTTCAGTGATAAGAGCTGAGATTTCAGCTTGGGGGCTGTGAGCGAGCACGCTTCCTGTCCGCGAGAAAGCTAGTGTTCAGTGATAATAAAGTCACTAGGAAGAAGCACTGGTGAGAAAGCCTGGCAGTTATGGAGCCCTTTCATTGACTTCATCTCATCTGAAACCTCACAACACCAGAAGGTATATCGGTACCCCACTTTACAGATGTGAAAAACTAAGGCAAGTTAAGATGCCACTGTAAACAGCACAGTTAAAACTCAGATCCAGGTCTTTTCTACACAACTGCCGTGGTTTTTTCACTGTACCAAGCTACCTCTAACTTAACGCAACAAGGCTAACACACAACAATCCAAGAGGAAAAAAGTCCATCTATAATCAAAGGCTAAATGCTTTCCAAACCGTGTAACTCGGCACTTCAGAGTTCCACGGGCACCTCAAGGGCCAGGTAACAGGGGCAGGGCCAGTAGTGGAGGCAGAGGAAGGGGGAGAGGATGGAAAGGGAGGGTCTCTTTCTCCATTTCAACCAAAGAAGCTCAGCTTTCACCTGTTTAATACTAAGTTTCTGCAAAAGAATTTATTTGGAGGGGTAAAGAAGACTCAGATGATAAAAATAAAGATTTGAAACCCACTTGTACAGCCCTTTGGCATATCGAGAATTAACTGGAGAAATAAATTAGTAAGAAGAGGCTTCATGGAGGAAATGTCACTGTGGTCTTTAAGGAAAGGGCAGGATCTGGACAGACAAAACAGATGGCAACTGAGAAGGAACAATGCTGGGTAGAGGAATTACCTATCTTTGTATGAAGGAGCACTGCGTAACCAGAATACAGGCTTTCTGACGAAGTCCAGTAAAGAATGGATTACAGGGTACATTGGCTACTAGGCAAAGACATTTAAACGGAGTCCAAAAGACAGTGGAGAACTACATATTCCTAAGTTTGGAAGTCAAAAATGAAGGCAATGTTTAAAGATAATATGTAGAGAAAAAAAGTGAGGATACAAAAATGATTCAGAAGGTGAAAAATACATAAAAACTGGATACTAAGTAAAAGGCTCTTGAAAGGCAACATTGTAAAAAAAAAAAAAAAACCCAAGATTTATGTGCAGGAAAAATCTTAAGATGACAGGCTTTCTCTGTAGCTCTCAACCCCTACTGGCTGTGTGAAAATGGGAAGATCAATGACTTCTAAGCTCCATTTCTTTACCTGCAAAACTGGGATAATACATACATATCTCACAAGACCATTGTAAGAATCAACTGAAATAACATCTACAGAAGCCAAGGTACTATTTAAATATTAGTTATTGATTAAGGTGGGTTAGGAGGACGGTGGCCAGAATATGAGGAATAAACTATGTCAAGAAGCAATTTCTAAGACCTAATAGGGTTTGGTGATAGATGAAGTTAAAAGTGTAAAGCTGTCTGGGCTACCTGAGGAGCAAGTTAGAGGAAGAAGATAACCAATTAATTCGGGGTATGTCGGGTTGGATGGCACAGACAACTGAAGGTAACTAGGACACTTGTTGCTTCGAAGTTCTGCAGTTGATACCAAGAGGCATACTAATTAACAGGTTTTTAAATTTTAGGGGTTTTTTTGTGCGGGGGGGGGGGGGGTGTTCACAGCGAGAGCCTGACCAACCAGTTCCATGTCCCAAGAATAATTCAGTTCTGGGAAAGTCATTTAACTCTTTGAATCTCAGCTTCATTGGTAAAATGGAGAGGATGTCAACTTCAAAATTTTTAGCAAGGCCTCAACAAAAGATAGTTACTGTTAGACTGACTGCTCAAATTAGTGTGCAAAGACTAAACCTGTGAGAAAATATTTGAAATCTGACTCCATCCTGTTGAGAAACTAAAGATGGAATTGCTCCAGGCTAATTCCAGAGATAATACAAACGGACAGAACTGTGCCACAGAATTCAAGAATTCAGGGTTGTTTTTAACTTACGGCTTGGAAAAAAAAAAAACACAGGAAAATAAAGAACTCCCCGTGCGATGTGTTCTTTAAAACAAACAAACAAACAAAACCTAACAAAGAGTCCGAGAACGAGTTGAATCGGCAGACCATGTTAACTACGTGGAGATCACATCGTCCAATAAAGCTTTTTGTGCTACTTCTAGAAAATACACCAAACAACTGCCAAAAAGGAAGAGAGTAGGGTAGGTTGGTTTAAAAAGCACAATAGGTAAAATAAAAAGGCAGAGGGCTGAACCGACGAAAAGACTGACTCCAGGGGGCGGAACTCTGGATAAGGTAGCAGATTCCCGCGGGGGAAAAAAATGGTCCAACCCTGGACAGCCCAGGTGTGCGCCCCTTCCCTGGCACCCCCAACTCCCCTTTTTCTCTTCCTCCCTTTACGCACCTTTCCGTTTCTGCCTCATTTCTCCGCCGTCGTACCTGCCGCCACCACTGGTAACGCGGCTGCCAAGTTGGACCACGGCGAAAGTTGACAGCCACAAAGCGCCCCGTTTGTCGTAAAACGAATGTCGTAAAGCTGCCCGCAGACGACGTGTGCTTACAGCCTGCCCCGCCCCTCGGTGAGTTGTCGCGGGACCGGAGGAAGCGAGGCAAATCTTAGGACCTGGGGCTTGGGCGTTAAAAGCAAGGCTTGGATAGTGCAAAGACAGGACGAAGCTTACCTGTAGAGGCTACGCCAGGAGCCGTGAATGTGGACGTAGGTCTCTAAAGAAGGGAAAGGAGACTGGACAGGAACATGCGTGGGAGATCGCGTGAAGACGAATGTGCTAGTGTCCTGAAAACTAAAATCAGAGCCTGGAAGAGATCAGGCAGGAGCCAAGGAACAGTTTGAGGTGCAGGCTTTGACGCCAGTTGGTCACCTTGGTCTCACATAAAAGGCACGTGTCATTGATAGCCAGATCTCCGAGTAACCCCTGGAAGGACTCATGTATAGAGCCACCTGACATTCATTATCCGGACCGCTGGATGTGACCAGACCTTTTGACACCTATCTTCCAGACCACCTGACGGCCGCCATCCTGACTACCTGACATCTGACTGATAACTCTTCTGAACCAATCCTGGGCTAAGATTGCAGGACCAGTAATTCTCAAAAAGTGCTTTGTGCTACAAGAGCTTTTAACTTTTTTTTTGTTTTTTTAGGACATTGCTGGCTTTTTGCCTAACTGTGATTCTAGTTTGCAAACTCCAAGTCCCTTGCATAAATCTCGATCATTTATTTTTAGCAAAGCCTCCAGTCTTTCTGAGTTCATTCAACAGAGGTCAGAGAAGTGATGGAGTGGCGTGGGGCAAAGTGCAGCTCATATAAGACCTTATAGGCCATTGTGAAGCCTTTGGTTTTTACTCTGTGATGTGGGGATCGATTGGAGAGTTTTTAAACAGAGAGATGATATGATTTATAATTTAAAGTATTTCTATTTGCTGTGTTGAGAATAGACCTTGGGGAGTGGGGAAGAGTAGAGCCTGGGAGAATCGTTAGATAGCTATGATCATACCAGGCAACAACCCAAACCCTGATGCACTTTAGAACCACCCGGAGGGTAGTGAAAAATCCCAGTGCTCAGATCACATTCCATACCAATGAAATCAAAATATCAAGGGTGGGAGCCATTAGTATTTTTTAAAGATCCCTGGGTGACTCCAGTGAGGGGCAACATTGGCAACCACTGAATGAGGTTAGAAATGATTAGGATTTGACTCACTATAGTAAGCAGTGGGCATGGTGAAATGTATTCAGATTCTGACTATATTTTGAAAATTTCAACAAGACTTCCTGACAGATCAAATGTGGGATGTGAGAGAAAGACAGACATCAACATCAAGTGTGACATCAAAGCTTTTGGGCCAAAGAACTAGAACTGTGTCATTATTGTTAGCTAAAATGAAGAAGACTGTAGATGCAGATGAGGGGGCTGATTTGGACATGTGTTTGGGATGCTTAGTGAACAGTAAGGCATGGAAAATGTTGGGGCTGAAGATACCAGTTGAGAGTCAGAGGCATAGAGGTGAAATTAAATCTACAAAACAG
>PVKM010053220.1:0-10079 GCA_004027735.1 Carollia perspicillata | reverse complement strand
GAATTTGAGGATGGAAAGATATTTTTATGGGAATGTTTTCTTCTTTTCTGTCTCTCAGTATGTAGTCGTATGAGGTACTTAAATCTTTAGATTCTAGCAATGCATTTATTTTAGAGACTGGACCGAGCGGATTTTACTGGGAGTGCTCCCTGCCCCCCGCCCTTCCTCAACTCCCCTCTCATCCCTGTGAGCCCTTCCCCGGAGTAATGTCTAGTGTGGGGCCACAGAACGCTCCTTCATATTGGTGACAATTACCTGAAATGATCAGTAATCATACAAGAGGCAATTATAACGCACAGAAGCACCAACATAATTATCGCATCTTTTTCAGTTTCGCATGTGAACTTGAAATGCACTCTGATAGCTGGAACACGAGCAATGTTGCCATGGCCTTTTTCGGCAAATTATCTGCAATACACAGACCGGATACTAAATCCTCTTATTTAGTTGTGACCAGTAAAAGCAAAGTCCTAATTTTAAGAGGGTAGACCTGTAGACACGTCCATTACTTGCAACATGTCCATCAAGGCCATAACATAAACAGTACATCTTTGAGTGGGGCCTCTTCTCATAAGGGATGCGTGCTTGACTTATGTCAGTGTCCCTCAACCCACAGATGCGGTCGTCAGGTGCCCTATGGCACTTGAAACAAAGGTGCAGCCGCTGTGTCCGTATGAATCACAAAAACCATAAAACGGTGCTCCGTGCACTTTAGAGTGAACATAACTCCACTGACTGGGGAAAAAGCCCCAGAGGACTTTCGATTTTTGTACAGGGGAAAGAATGTACGAATGCCGGCAGGCTTGCATTACAATTCTGATATAACCAGCTCATTCTTAAGCTTTAGCCATTTAGACTTTTCCTTGCTGTATTTAATAGTGTAAGCTCATTGGTTAATATAATTAATGATTACTGTAAGTGAAGAAATGAGGTACTTGGCAAAATGCCTGGCCTATAGCAGGTGCTCGGTAAATGGTAGCTTATGTCACATGTAGATAACCTTGGAAGAGGCCCTGGTGTCTTGTAGGGGTGGGAAGGTGAATGCAGGGGTGTGGAGAGAACCAGAAATCTCTTAAGGCTCGGGTAGCTGGGCTCCGTGGAGGTGGGTGTGCACCGAGAGCCTTAGGGAGGAGGAGACAGCCCAGGGCCAAACCCGACCCAGTGCAGTTGCGTTTCTCTTACCTCCGCATGATGGGCTGACTTGTCTGTTAGTGTAAACCAGCCTGGTCCTGAGTCCCAGCTGCTGTTGATTGTTGTCCCTTCTACTGACAGTGTTCTGTATTCATATGCCTCCTGCCTCTTACATCGAGCTCTGTTGTACAAAGCTGCCCTCTGAAGCCCTAGGTTTCCATGTTCCCCTTCTTTAAGAGCTCCTGTTTTTCTTTTCACAAACGTTTATTGAACAAGCCCTGTGTACCAGACCCTTAGGTCTAATACAAGGGATACTGAGATTAAAAAAAAAAAAAAAGACCCAGCTGTGCACTCCAGGAATGTGCAACCCAGCTGTGAAGCCTGATGAAGCTGTGGTCCTTAATGATGCTTGGAACACACTGCCTTAAACCTTCTTCAAGAGGGCAGTGCCCTGCACAATGGTGGGGCAATGGACACAGAAAACCTCATCATTCCGAGCAATGCTCTCTCGGTGTTAGGTAGTAAGGGCGGAGAAGGCGACTGAAGCTCCAATGTACCAAGTGATTGCCCTTCACCCCGAGTTTCACATCACAAAAGTTTTCTGATAACTTAGAAACTGTTCAGCAAGTCCTGTGCTAAATACTTCAGATGCAGCTCTGAATAACACTCTTTGTCTTTCTATAACCAGTGAGGCCCAGGGATGTGGCGGGAGATCGGAGGAAGGGATGGGGTAACAGAGGCTATTTTCTAGTGCATCGAGAGACAACTGGGCCCTAGCGAGCGGGGTGTGGGTTTCCACGGGGAAGTGATGTCTGCTTTCTAACTCCTCTGGCACAGAATGCTTGCTTTGCGGGTGATGCTTTCTCAGTGTCGCCCATTGAAAGGGGCTGCTGGTTTATCTGTCCATCATCATCCCCCCATTCCTGTCCTAGCACAGGCCCTCGATCCCATGGGAAGCCCAGCCCCTGTGGTTCGGTGGAGCCAGCGGTCCCTGACCCATTGCCCTGGTGCGCCCACCGCGCAGCGGCGTCTCTCTGCACCTGAAGTGGTTGGGTTTATACTTGTTTGGAGTCACTTTGGGTGATCTTGCCCTTGCCCTCCCACCTCCTTTTTCTCCCCAGGTGACTGGTATGTCTAATGCCCCCTGTGAGAGAGGAACCATTCAGAATTAAAATGATTTCTTCCACAATGATTATTCATGGAGAGGATTATTCACCCATATAAGGAAAATAAGAGTCAACCTAAAAAGAAGGTTCTGGATTTTCTTGGAATACGGAACTTGTAGAAACACAGCCTCTGCACAAATCCTGTTAAAAATGCCAATAGTTTGTCTTTGACAAAGAAAAATTTCAACAATAGCAAAGTACCATGGACTAGATTTAAGGAAAAAATGAGTCAGCGGGAAAAGAAAATAGGAACCAGAACATTTATAGCCCAGCAAAGGAGGAGTAGACGCTTCTGGACTGTCTTAAAAACTATGCTGCCCTTCTGAACCCAGGAGACCTCCACTTAAACCAGTTTATGCCACCAACTAATGAAATGATGGGGTGCGTGTTGTTTGGCTCTCAGCACCGGTGGCTCGGGCACGGCAGATCTAGGGCTCCCGGTGTCATGAATGCCATCTTTCAGGCCTGTCTTGCCTTCCTTTGCTCTGCTCTCCAGCAAAATCGCTGCATGTGGTCATCCCAGCCTCAAGTCCAGTAGACATGTCTGTTTCCTGGAAGCTCCTGCCCAAGTCTTCCGAGTGAAGAAACCGCCCTGCTTGTGTTCACTTGCCCAGTCGAAAGGTGGACCTGGGGACTGTTGGAGAGGTGCCCCAAGGGAGATGTAAGCCCTGTGCCCCAATGGAGTGGAAGCAGTGCTGGGAAGTAAAACATGTCCACGGCAGTGCCCCATTCTCCTCTCTCCGGAAGGGGCAGCTCCTGGTGAATTTACTCATTCACCTCCCTAACTTAGTACTTAGGACCGCAGGCTCAGATTTCCTAGAGGACCAGAAAGGGCAACTTCGATTTGCCTTTCCGCCTGAAAAGTAGCAACAAGCGCCCGCCAGAGGCCACGACTTTGCCCAGTGCAGATGTGGCGGTGGCCCTGTCTGCACTGTCACAAAGTAAATGAATTCTCTTGAAGTCATGACACTGAGAAACGACGATGCAGCTACACCCGAATCGTCCGTTCAGTTCCCTAACTGATCTGCATGGCATCGTGAAGCCCAGTGCCCACCTTCATTTTGTTGTGGATTTTCTGTCGAAGAATAGTTTGAATTGTCCTTCCCTCTGCCCCCCTTACTCCAGATCACTTGCCTATGGAAGCTTGAATGCAGGGCATTAAGAAGAAAGTCCCTCTTCAGCTGGAGCGAGGGTCCCAGGGGCCCGCCATAGTGACTGACCCCACACGGGTTCAGCAGACGTGGTCCTGAGGTTCGCATTACCAAGTCCACCCAGGTTTTCCAATCTACGAAACCTCTGTTCAAGCACTTGTTGTTGTTGTTGTTGGGTTTTTTTACATCAAGAGATTTCTAAATGTGTCAATTGACCTGCTAGACACCGCAGATTACGTTGAGTAAAATAACACCATAAACTGGGGCGGGGAGTGGAATTGTCACGTCACCCACAGTCTGCAATGGCTTTCTCTTTCATATGAACATTTCTATTTCAATTGCTGTCAGTTCCTCTAAATAAGAATCGATCTTTTTTCCCCCTTCCTATTCCCATCATTGAGAGTGCTTTCCAAGGAAGTAACCAAATTAAACTAATCTCTGCAGCTTTGAGTTTTGAATATTTATTTATTCTTTTCTAATTTGGTAAGTCTACTGCCCTGAGACATTTCTTTTGTTAACAGTTCAATTTTCTTCTACTGTTCTAGATGAGTTGTCAATGATAAGCAAAGTAATATTCAAATTCCAGTAGGTTCTTTTGTGAAGAAAAATAAAATATCCCAGAATGTTATAGTCCCCTTATTTTTTTTAATGACGGCAGTGGTGTTAATACCTTTTAATTCAAATTTCTTGAGATACTTCAAGCTTCCATTGTTTTAAAATCAGTAGAAAAGTAACCACATCACACTTTCTTTGCATGGAGGAAATGCATTCTATCTACAGAATATTATTAGCTATTAACATTTGTTACTATTGACCAAGCTCTTGAAAGGAACTCTGTGAAGAACGACTAAATGAATAAAATGCTCCCATTTGTTGTTGTTGTTTTGTGTTGTGTTTTATTTTATTTTATTTTATTTTAATTCATTTATTTTTTGCGTGGTTGCCAAGGTTTGGGATCCTCTCGTGCCTAGTGCAGCTGGGCTGTTGTATCTAAAATTGACCAGTAGGTGTCACTCTCTGCTGTATGGTGCCTTCCTCTCCACCAACTGTGTGGCCAAAGTGTGAACTGCATGCTGCAAAGGGGTCGGGGGCTTTCATCTGATTTATCATATGAATGACCCCTCCTGGAATTGTGTTGCCAAACTTTTTCTTCAGAGTTTAAGACTGAGGCATATAAATGTAATTATCACCCTACTTCATAGGCAATAATGGAATATTATAAAAGAAACCTCCATAAATGCGTAGTTAGTTCCCTCTCTTGTTTTTAAAGCTGATTGTGGCCCTGAACAACTCCACGAAGCGCCTCCTTGTTTCTCAGAGTGTGGTTGGCATCGGAGTCACGGGGCATGCTTGCCCTGCCCACCCCCAAGCCTGCTCAGGCAGAATCTTTGTGGTGGGGAGAGTTGCCCCACCAAAGAGATTCTTAGCATTACTATGCTTGCTAGGGTATTCTATAAAGTACAAAATGAAAACCACTGCTATAAAAGATTACTGGTGCCCTGGCTGGTGCAGCTCAGTGGACTGAGCACGGGCCTGCAAACAAAAGGATCGTGGTTTGATTCCCAGTCAGGGCACATGCCTGGGTTGCAGGCCAGTTCCCAGCAGAGGACGCACAAGAGGCAACCATACATTGATATTTCTCTCCCTCTCTCCTTCCCTTCCCCTCTAAAGATAAATAAATAAAATATTTAAAAAAAGATTACTGGTGACTGTAAAGTATTGGCCCAACACACACATTTTAGGACAGTGGTTTTTCCAATAAAATGAGGGGAGTATGAAAAGGAAAAAAACTACTCTTTATATGCAAGTATATGTGTGTGTGTATGTGTGTGTGTACACAAGTATATGTACGGTGTCCAGAAAGTATCCAGCCATGCCCTGTGAAAAAATAGAGGCATTTATTAAAGAAGATACAAGAAACGTAGTACATAGGTCAATGATGCCTCTGTCCCCTTCAAAGATATGACCTTCTTGAGGAAACCTTGTTCATTGGTAGCGGTTTGAATCAAGTCATTAGCAACTGCACGATGTTCCTTCTGCTCTGGCAGAAGAAGCTGTGGAACGAGTTTTGCCGTTGTGTTTCACGCCAAGATTCTGTGTCAAGGTCTCGGACAGAGTAGTTCTGGGATCCCCAGATCAGCTTCTAGCTCTCGCACTGTCAGTCACCAGTCTTTGCTGACTGCAGCCTGTGCACGTTCCACATTCTCAGATGCTCTGCTTGTTGCAGGCCTTCCAGAAAGTGGATCCCTTTCAACAGACTCTCAACCATCTTTGAAGGGCTTGTGCCCTTTTATTTGTGCTGCACTCATTGCATTGTCCCTGAAAGCCTTCTGAATCATCTGAACAGTTTCCACAGAAGAATGTCAAAGCTTAATACAAAATATGATGCAGATCCTTTGCTCTCCTAGCTCAGTCATTTTGAATGTGATGGCCACACAGTGCATATGCTCACTCACCAGCATCTACCACCCCCACTGACTAGTACAGTGAAGTCATCATTGTTCACACATGTGCATTCCAGCCCACTCTCCTTGGCTGCCAGGTCACATGGGTGTCACACAAACCATTCTCATAATGTTAATAATGGCTGGACTTTTTCCAGACAGACCTTGTATATATGAGTATATATGTATGTGTGTGTTAGTTACTACTTAGTTTCAAGTGATAATTCTCCCCCCTCAATATTATTATCTCTAAATATCAGTAGCAGTATCATTCACTATTATTGAAATAATTTGTTGTATGTTAACAGTATATAATGTAACACTTTAGAGTAGAATAATGCATTTTTATACAGACATCACCTTTCTATCAAGATTTATTATCTAAGATAAATAGTAGTTAGATATTTAGGACATATGCTAAGAACAGAAATTGAAGAAATTAAATATTTCAATTACACATAAATTAAATCTATTCATGATGTTAAATGTTAATGAAAAATAATTAGCTATAATCTGAACTAAATTATATAAAAGTTGTCAGAGAAGGAGTGTGTGTGTGTGTGTGTGTGTGTGTGTGTGTGTGTGTGTGTGTGATTTCAGTTTTGTGTTTTGGGGAAATTATGTCTAGGACTTTTACCAAATCATATACTTCTTCTCCATTTGAGAAATAGAATGCTTTCAGGAGCAGAGCATGTGTGTGGGTGTGTTCATACCTGCCCACAGAGTCAAAGCCAGGTTTGTGAAGACAGTAGAAGTTCTGTTCCCTGGGGAGGTGATCCCTGGAACCCCCAGTCTGGTGTGCAGTGTGGGTCTGGTGCCGGCCGGTCCGTCCCTTCGCTGCCGGCCCCGGCCACTACCTGGTCTGTCTAGCCTGGGAGTTCAGTCAGCCCGGGTGAGGGGAATGTTTGGGCTGTGAGTCACCCTTAAGGGTTAAATATTGTTAAAGTTTGGATAGTTGGCCAAATTCATTCACATAAGAACTTTGAAAGATTTAATGTAATTGATTATTTGGCGCTTACCGGCCGGATGCAAACACACAGATGCACATTTTCACTAAATTTGTGATCTTTCTGCGCCTTCACTGAAGGTCAGTTCAGAATCATCCAAGAAAGTGATGCTCTTCTTGTACCAGACAATGAGTGAACCTTCAGGGAGGAAGGCTAATATTTTTGTTGTGTATTTTTAGCATCCTCCTGCCTCCCAAGTGGCAACTCACTGTCAATATTTAGACCACGGTGTTATTAAGAATATAAAATGTTATTACAGAGCAAATTTCATGAGAAATTTACTCTAATACTTAGGTCTGATCCCGGACTTTCAATCATGTCTTAACATTAAAGTTCCATTTTTATTGTTGCCCGGGCCTGGAATTGTGTTCAAAGTTAAAAAATAAAGTGACTTTGGAGAAAAATCCTGTCTTTCATTTGTATCTCCACCTCAGCCGTGCTCTGCCTTCCTTTCTGACGGCTCACGGGACTTTGGTTGAAAATAAGACAGTGCGTGCGGACCGAGCACTTGCCGTGTGCCCACAAGTGCCCCCATTTCCGCAGTGACGAAAGTAAGCCTCCTGCCCCCAGTGAGAAAACCCTAATGCGGGCAGATGGCGACCGTGCAGGTGATGTGGAAGGGCGGATGTGAGGCACGCAGAAGCCGTCGGCGAGTTGAGAGGACGTTAGCAAGTCAAGGTTCATCCTCCTGGAAATGCTGGCGTCCTAGACGGCAAGAAGAACACACACCACCTTCGGGAGAAGGGTGCTGTCGTCTTTGATTAATCCATTCTTTACAAAGGAGAAAGATTCTGTTAGCTGGGTGTTTGTCCAACTAAGCAGCCCACGCCTTCCTTTTGGGAGGAAAGCCTTTTCCCAGAGAGTACTACTCTCGTAAATTAGAAGTTTAGGCGGTTTTCCTCCTGTTTCTGGGTCTAGGTCTATATTCCATACAACAGTTAATATATACTTAGTTCTTAACTCTGGGTCTTGCAGCTCAGAATTCGAATCCCAGTTAGCTTTGGGACCTTGGGCAAATCACCTAGCCTACCTAAGCCTCAAAGTTCTCCTCTACAAAATAGGAATAACAGGGAATTAATGAGATGATGATAACACCGTGCTTGGCATCAGGCTTGGTCCATAATAAGCCCTGAAGATATGCTCTGCAGCAGGTGTTGTCTGTGTTCTATATGCCATTAAGGAGTTTACACTCTAGTAGTTAGGATGGGGCCTGTATTCGGACTGTTACAGTAAATTAATACAAAGTAGGGTTCGGAAGGGGAGTAATCACCTCTAACCTACAACCTAGAGGAGGATGTGTTGCTTGACCTGAGCCTTGCATAAAATTACTAATGTTCCAGCAGGAAGGGAAGCCTTCCTACGGGGAGGGAATTAACCAAGCCGAGCTGGGAAGATACCAAGGCAGGATCTGTGAGCTGTAGCGATGCAAGGGAATTCTGGGAAAGAGGACTTGGTTGTAGCTAGTCTGATTGTGTAAGACCTCAGTGCTTTGTGTTCAAAAGTTTGGTCTCCAAGCTGTGAAAAATGGATTCTCATTCTGATGTTTGGAGGGGTGCGTGGCCAGCTCAATTATAACCACCGTGCTTACCCAAAACTGAGACCCCACCCCCATACAGCTTCATGGTGGCAGATGATTTGAGGCAACAAGCCAGTGGCTGAAGCTTCCCGAGCGGCTGTGGACTTCTGTATCATCCGGGCGGTCGCAGCTTCCAACGGAACCTATGGAGTCATCGAGTGTTACATGCCATATTTTTAGGTTGGCTGAGCTAAAGGCTAACATTTTCTAGATTGGCTGTAACTAATTTTTTTGTAAATAGTCTCAGCTTAGGAAACCAGAGGAGAAATGTGACCCTAGTGCCTGTCAGCCAACAATGGTGACAATGTCAAGTACACATCACTCTTCTGACATCAAGTTATTACCAGGTGCCTTTTTTTAAAAAATCCACTTATGGTTTGGAAAGCCCAGACTAAGAGATTGTGCAGCATTTTCTAGTTCCTGTAAGCATCACCAGCAAAGTGGCGGGACTGATCCAGTCCTGTCTCCCTTCTCCCCATGGAAGACTGGGGAGTAATGCTGATGTGTCAAAGACCCAGAATGTCGGGCAAGCCGGAGACAGTCAGGGAATGGGCCCCTCCAAAGTCGTCTGCAGTCTTACCTGAACTGGGGTTCTAAAGATGTTTTGCTCACTAGAGACCAAAGCCCAAGTAGGAATTCAAAGCTCAGAAGTGTTCTAGGCCATAGAAAAATGAGTATGTAATTAAGTTTAGTGAATAATCACAATATTAAAAAACTGATGACAAAGCAAAGCCAGTGATTAGCGGGCAGGTGAAATGAGGAGCAGATGCAAAGTTAGGAGTTCTGAAGATCTCTAGGAGAGACAAGGCGTCAGTCTTCAAGGTGGGAGCTTGGTCTCCCTCCTGTTGGTACCTCCTCCGGTCCACTCCACCAGTACTTGCGGACCTGTGTTCTGTTCTGCAGGGTCCTGTACCTGGGCCACAGTCCTCATACCTAGGTGTGACTGTGGGTATGGGTGCTGAGTTCTATTAGTGATGAGAGCAGTAAACAAAATTGCTAACCTTTACCCGAAGGTTTGTTACAGGAATGGCAATGAGATTGGAGTACATGTAGATGATATAATGGCCAAAGCACTGACTGAGTAATACTCAAAACCCATTCAGGGATCTGAGAAAGATATTCCAGTGACAGTGAACCGGGAGGCAAAGTCATCCATCTGCGGCTGTGAGTCCACCCCAAGTCCCGGTGTGGCAAGCTCTGTTAATTGAGTGAGTACACAAAGAGCATTCCCATTTTTCTAAGCTGGTGGCCACATCAGGAGTCTATCTGGGGTGAGATGTAGAAAGCCCAGTGGCTGAAATAGATGTTGGACTTTCCTCACCTGACATGAAGGCCGGAGCCTGCCGTGCGTGGCTGAGTCCCACACGTACAGTCTCTTAGGCTCCTTCTGTCTTTCTCTTCTGCTGCCCTCTTCCTCAGCATAGAGCTTTTTCCTTTCCATAGTTTCAGTTCTAATCACATTTGCATGCTAAGTAGGCAGAGGGGTCTTCCTTCCCAGGGCCAAATGGGAGTACAGAAGAGTCTGGCCCCTTTGAAATTGGTTTTCCTGGAGGACGACCTAAACAGCTTCCACTTTTCTCTTCCAGACAAGAGCTCAGTCTATT
>PVKM010053219.1:0-10070 GCA_004027735.1 Carollia perspicillata | reverse complement strand
TGTCTGTCCTTTGAGTTAGTCCTCTGAAATGCTGACTCATCACTGCATGTTCTACCCCTCTGCTCCATTTCAGATTTTCTGATTTCCTATTTTCTGTTAATCAGTAACACGTTAGCACCAGCTCAACCAGAAGTTTTTTCCTCTTCTTTTCCTAATCTTACTAGTTTTTAGTTTGGGCTCTTCCTCTAATACTCTCAAAAACCCCTTAGAGCTCAGAGCTAACTAGGGTTCTCATTAGCCATCTGATATGTTGACTACCTTCTTCTTACTCATCTTCAAGCCCTTTTGTGTCCATTTCTGCTCTTTTTTTCCAGCCCCGTGGCAGAACTATGATGCTACAGTTCTCAGGATGCAAAGTTTTACATGCTGCTTAGTAATGAAATACAAAAAGACACCCATTAGTCTTTCCAGCATTGAGAATATTTTAGGGTAGCTGAGGTTAGAGGGGAAAAAAATCAATTATCTCTTTCACCAGTGCTTTTGTCTCATTGCTGGATGTTTGTCTCAGCTGAATGGCAAGATGCTACATAGGTTTGTTGGCTAAGACCCTTGAGGTCTTGAGAACTCTTATCCCTCTTTTTTTTAGTGTGAGACTCCACTTAGAGATTCATGGCCCTTCTTTGATCATTTGCCTCTTCGGTTGTTTCAAGTTTTCCCTGACTTTAAGAGAATAATGTCATTTTAAATATTCTAAACAATTATTTCGCTCGTCATAAACAATAAATCCTTTAAATGAAGCAGAACCAATAGTAACCCATATTGAGCCCCATTAGTCATTTATAAAACTGGCCATATATTTTCATCACTCATGGTGATCTTTAACCTACTTCCAAAATCATGATTAAATCACCTTCCTTTGAGTCACTCTGATTAATTTTTCATGACTCATCAGATCAGAAACGATCCAAAGGTCTAAGTGCTTGACTTTTCTTATTTTTCTTTCAATTTCTTTAGTGAGTTGGTGATGGAATAGCCATGAATTCTTACGGTTTGCTTTATTCTTATTGAAGGCACTCTGCCAGTTTTCCCCAATATTTTTCAGGGGTATCAAATGCTACATTGTACTGATGGTCACCTTCCTGTGTAGAAGTTTCTAATACTGTTCAAAGACTCTGCTCTATATTCCCCAGTATGCTAACATTCTCTCATTTTCTAAAAATAAATAAGCACAGACTGGTAAACAGGCTGGCTGGTCTCCCAATAACTCAGGATGATGGGATTTTTCCATTGATTGCCGACTAAGGAGTCCCCTTATCTTTATGTTGGCTGGAACCATTTTTGCAATGTCTTCATTACTCTCTAATTGTCTATATATTTTTTGCTTCATTTCTCTTGTTAAAGGCAGATTTAAAAAATGAGGCCAATAACTCAGCTGTTTTAGACTCATCATTAATTTCATGCCCTTCCTCATTCATTAGTGAACCTATTTTCTTGTGGTTTTCTTTTCTCTCTGGGTTTTTTATTTTTTCATTCCTCTCATTTATTTTAACCCTTCTATCACATCCCATCATGACCATCACTAAGTCTTCCCTAGCAACATAAATAACATCTCAGGAAAAAATTTATTTGGTTCTTTAGGTTCCTTATCATCCCTGAAATAAATGCCTTTTTTTTTTCCTCTGAAAAGTTGAACTATTACTGATAGAATTTTAAAAATTTTCTTATGGAGAGGAACTTTATGGGTAATTTCTTTTTAAAAGTATGATGAAAAACACTGTCTTCTGTAGGAAGGCAGCATTAATATTTTTAGCTAATGTTTTAAAAAAGACTAAATGCCTATAAACAATTGATTTTTTTAGTAAAATTATTTTCACTTCATCATACATTAAATTTCTGTAGTTCAAGGACCTTCCTACCTCCCACGTGGGCCTACTCTTATTTCAGAAGACAGTTTTTCTCTAAAATTCAAAAAAAGCCATTATGTATTTCTTATTCCCTTGTGACATGTATAGTTTCCCAAACATTAAGATAGTTTTTATAAAAAATGAAAATATCAATAAGAAAAAATAAAATAAAACACGCTCTTAAAATCTTGTTTGAATACAAATCAAGTGTTCAGCTCAGTAATTTTATGTGTATTTCTGACTTCATGAGAAAATAGCCTAAGTTAACTAGTTTTTATATTCACCACGATCATATTCGAGGGGTTGGGAGTGGGTACCCCCATGCAGGTTCTGTTCAGTACTTTTTCTTCTTTTAAAATGTCATTTTCTTCCATCGCCTTCCCATCACCGAACTTGAAATTGGTTGTGTTTTATGCTGATACCAGTATAATAACATGCAAAAGAAATGAAGCTGAAATTAGCCCGACCTGGATTTGCATCCGAACTGTTTTGTTTCTAGGTGTAAGCTGCACGACAGTTTACATGAACTTTTTGAGATTCATTCTCCTCTGTGATGTGAGGATTATTAGTACCCAGTCACAATTAAGTATATTGTGAAGCTTAAAACAAACATTTCACATATTAAAACTTGTGTCAAGAAACCTTTTTTTCTTATTACAGTTATTTTGTCCAGTAATTTTGTGTGCTCCATGTCCTTCAACTTACGGTACTTTCTTTTGAGATAGCTGAATGTTGAGAAATAATAATGACGTGGGTAAAGCATATAGGAAATGTGATTTTCCTGTGTTACTGATCTGTCAGTCACCAAGTTAGGTCACTGAGACATCAGAGTTAACGCTACAAAAGATGTTAGAAACAGTTTAATCCAACTCTCATTTTCTAGGTGAGGAAAAACTCCTAGCATCAGCGTGCTCACCCACCCTATGATCTCTAATTTGCTACTGAATTCCAGAAGGAGCTAGAATAGGCCAGGGTTTCTAGGACAGTACAAGCCCTAAATTGGTGATAAGCCTACCAGACTCTTCAAGTCATTACTATAAAAATTCATTCCAGTGAGACAGTAAGACTTTTTCATGCTTAGTTGAATGAGTCACGGACATGCTGTATTGTAATCTACAAGGGTTTTTCCCATAGTTTGTTTTGAAAGCAGTATTTCTATAAAGAGTTACAACACACACACAGAGACTGCCTTAACTGCAAAACTTTGGAGATGTTGAACTAAACTAAGTCAAACAAGTTCACTATTAGCTTTCAAAAGCTGTGGCCTTCTTTAAAGAACCATGCCAGCCTCTGCGTGTCCATGTGCTGGGCGCAGAACAGTGCTCTCTTGTGCACAAAGTGAATTCACCATAAACTGAGAAACACAAAAATCGTCTTTTTTCTTTCTGCACAACTTTAAACACTGGCTTATCTTGTCAGTGGATTATTATAGTAAAAAAAAAAATCAATGAAACGGAGTATTTGACATGAATACAAGTAAGAACATATAGAAGATTTTGAACAAGTTTTTAGGCTTTTCTACTAGACATTTTGGTAGCATGAAGAAACTGCCCCTGTCATCTTAAAATATTCGGACCACACTGAACTTTTAAAAATCCATCTACAAAAAATAAAAAGTGAGGCTAAAGCTTTCACTTTTGATCTCTTGACATTTACAGAGCACGACAACGTGGCTGTAATGAACCAATGTTGATCGCGTCATATAATGTGCGGAGGCATCATTAATTCATGATGACAAGGGGCGGGTTGTCAGGCTTTCCCCAAACTGATAAGGTGAAGTCTAATTAGTGCTATAACTGTTTTATTTTCCTTAGTAATGAGCTTCTGCTATGGGGGTTAGTGCAAAAAGGTGCTTTTTTTTTTCCAGTCTAAAAAATATATCCAATGTGAGAGACAGTTGTTTCTCCCAGACACATGTTGGTTTTCACACCACAGGGCATAATTGGAGGAGTTTGTGATTATGCAGCTTTTTTTATTTTTGGAGGTCAAACAACTCTCCCATAACCTAATGTATATTACCTGTACATGCTTCTTTCTTTTCAGTCATGGATATTCACAAATATAATATGAACTACTGTACATTTCTACTAATACCCAGTCAATGCCATGCATGCGATAGGGATGTTTTGAATACCCAGTAATTGAATTCCTCATGACTTGGTAGTGGTAGGTGGGCACGTAGGCAGTAGCATTGCCAAGTTTCAAATTGTCAGCATTCTCATCAGCGTCTAATATTCTGCCTCCACAAATAAAAGGATACATTATTAAATCTCTTTTTGGCAGCTCCTTCCTTAGGAGCAGTCCGATTCTTCCACCCTTTTTGACAGGATCTCATTTCTATTCTTTTCAACAGTCCCACTGACCTCCTTCACACTCTCCAGTGCGGCAGAGTTTCACTTGGCTACTGATCTCCCAATCTCCATATATTAAAGATGAATTTACACTTTTTTCTTACAGCGCTCTGAAAATAATTGCAAAAGCTTTGACTCCATAATCAAAAACGAGCAGCTTGATCACATAAAAGCTAATTGCTAAAAACCACTACACACAGAGATTCAAAGTCAAAGGGAGGACAAACGTAGAACTCTTCAGGTGCAGCCAGAAAAAAAATATTTTCTAAGCGGACCCATGGAAAAGTTGATTACCTGCAGCAATTCAAAACTCTGGCCTCATCAGCCTATTGTTTTCTAAGCCTGTTGAAGTCCTATTATTCAGTCTGCTGAGTTTTTTCATTATAGGTAACCAATGTGTCATTCCTATTTAATAACGGTCTCCTTCAATTTCCCTTTGCAATTAAAGTACCTGATCAACTATTTAATTGTGGAAATTTAAAGAAAGTGATGTAGGACAATATTTAGCAGGTAATTTTAACAAATAGAAGATATGTCTAGAGTCAAAAGCAAGTACAGAGTTCTCTTACTGTTATTTATAAACATTTCCGGTGTAGTCTATGTGATAAACATGCCTTTTGGGGTGCAGATTCAACTACAACATAGGCAAGGAGAGTAACAGTTTGCTGTTCGCTCCCTCAAGTGCAGCTCGATCACCCTGTAAGCTCCAAACAGCAAATGGTTGCCCCCTTATTGCAGAGAAGAGAAACTCTCTGCTTGAAACTCCCTTCCCTACCAACACTTCCCCTGCTGACTCACACATCTTCTTCAACGCTTAGTTCTGCTGTCACCTCTCGTAGAAAACTTGTCCTCGCTTTTGGTCAGATCAGAGACGCCATTTTGATTTCTCAGTATAGACCCTGGGCTGCCCATTACTAAAACAACCCAAAAAACATCAGCTTTATCTGCTTCTCTGTTTCCCCCACTGAACTCTGAGATTGTTGAGTACATACACTGTAATGTCTACCCAATCTCCTCAACACCGTTATGTGTGTAAAAGAAACTCAATGCCTACTTTTTGAGTGAGGGTGATGGCCCAAAACCACATGGTGGGAAAGATGACACTGGGGCCAGCTCTTCACACAGACAATTCAACTCAACTGTGAACATGTTAAATATATGTTATTTAGCACATTGTATAGGGGCCATTTTGAAAACAAAATGAGATATATGTCTACATTCATGAAGAAAATAAAGAATCCTCTCACCATTATTCATAAACTCAAGCAGTAGAAAAATAATATAAAGGCATGTCTAAATTACAGCTTCATGAAGCAGGTCTGTCTCTGAAATCCTGTAGTCATCTGTGCAGGAGGGCAGAGACCTCCTAACGCTCATCTGATCTAGGTGCGATGTCTTACAGCTTTTCTTTTTGTCAACAAATGTATAGCAAATAGCCACATCTCATGATCACTGATGAATGTTCATACACTAATGTGCACTTAAAGTTTTCAGTCTCATAGAAGTAGTAGAATCTGAACAAATTTGGTAATAATTCATGATAAGATTCTGTAGAATATACAAGGAAGGCACACATAAGGGAATTATTAATGTTGTTAGGGTCAGGGGGAGAAAAAGAAATATTTTATAGAAGAAATAATGGTTGAATCGCAACATAAGGTCACTAACACATGTGTGGGAAAGAGAATTCTTAGTAATGTGGCAAAGGTGCACATTTATTTTAAAAACCTTTATTTAATAAAGAAACTTGAAGGAGAAAGCTTGAGAAGCTTCTATACTCCCCAAGTCCAGATGAGCACAAATTTGAAAACCAGGTTTTCCCCTCAATCTCAGTTTTTGCCATATATTTTGGTTTAGTGCTAACTTTCATATAAATATTAACTTTCATATAAATAAGCACTGAATTATATGGTGGGAAGAAGATTTTAAACAGATACCACAAAGATATTCCTTTCTAATCCACAGAATGGTGAATATGATGAGATACCATTCCTGTGAGTACATTGTAAATGGGGAACAATTCCTTGAAAAACAGAAGCTGTCAAAACTCACAAAGGATGGAAAAGAAAACCTAAGTAGCCCTATGTCTAGTACATAAATTGAATAAATAATTAATAACCTTCCAAGGCAGAAAGTACCAGGCTCCTATGGGTGCATTCGTAAATTCTTTCAAACATTTTGGGGAAGAAGTTATACCAATTCTCCACAATCTATTTCAGAAGACAGATGAACATAAATACTTCCAAATTTATTCTGTGATGTTGGCATTACCCAAATCTCCAAACCACACAAAGATATTACAAGAAAAAAAAAAGTTACAGACCAGTATCTTTCATGAACATAGATGCAAAAATCCTCAACAAAGTATTAACAAACTGAATGCTAAAAAGGCATAAAAATACCGCAAGTTGTATTTATCCTAGGTATGCATGGCTGATTCAACATTTGAAAATCAATAACTATAATCCATCACGTCAACGGGCTAAAAAGAGTAATCACATATCATATCAGTAGATGCAAGAGCATTGTTTGACAAAATCCAATACCCATTTATGAATGAAGCTCCCCAAAAACTAGGAATAGAGGAGAACAGCCTCAACTGAATAAAGACAATGTACAAAAAACCTACAGGTAATATTACGTGGTGACAAACTCAACACTTTCCCACTAAGATCAGGTGCAGGCAAGAATGTCCCTTCTCACCATTCCTTTTTAACATTACACTAGAAATTCAGGCTAACACAGTAAGAAAAAAAAAGGTATAGAAATTGAGAAGAAAGATAAAACTTTGTTCATAGATGGCATGATTGTCTATTTAGAAAATCCAAAAGAATCGATACAAGAACTCCTGTAATTAATCAATGACTATAACAAGTGCTCAGGATATAAGGTTAATACACAAACGTCAGCACTGTCACTTATGCCAGAAATAAATGGGTATAATTTAAAAGCAAAAACACAATGCCATTTAAATTAGCACACCCAAAAGTCAAACACTTAAGCAATAAACCTTACAAAATCTACATGGGAAAACTATAAAACTCTGATGAATGAAATTAAAGAACTAAATAGAGAGATATTTCTGGTACATTGATAAGAAAATTTAGTATTATTGTCAATATGTCAGTTCCCAAATTGATCCATAGATTCAATGCAATCTCAATAAAAATCCCAGTGATTTATTTTATGGTAATCAATAAACTGATCCTAACGTATATATATGGAGAGGGAAAATCCCAGAATAGTCAGCACAATATTGAAGGAGAAGAACAAAGTTGAAGACAGATGCTATCAGAATTCAAGACTTATTCTAAAGCTATAGCAATCAAGGCAGTGTAGTAATGGCAAAAGAATAGCAAATAGATCACTAGAATGGGACAGAGAACCCAGCAATAGACTTCTATAAATATAATCAATTGATCTTTGACAAAAGAGCAAGGGCATTGCAATATAGCAAATGTGTTTTTTCAACAAACGATGCTAGAACAACCAGAGAGTCAAAGGCAATCAATCAATCAATCAATCAATCAATCAAATCTCCACATAGACCTTAAACCCTTCATAAAAATAAACTCAAAATTGACCGTAGACTTAAGTGTAAAATGTAAAACACTGAGAAGATTATCTAGATGAAATATGAGATGACGTTGGATAGGGTGATGCCTTTCCAGATACAACACTGAAGTCATGATCCATGAAAGAAATAACTGATAAGGTGGATTTTAATTAAGCCAAAAATTCTGTTAAGCAAATGACAACATCAATAAAATGAGAAGATAGCCATAGACTTGGAGAAAATATGTGCAAGACAAATCTCATAAAAAATAGCCCCTTGTGTCCAAAATATACAAAGAATTTTTAAAACTCAACAAGAAAACAATCTAATTAAAAGATGAGTCACAGATCTTAAATACCTCAGCAAAAATATATACAGATGGCAAGTAGACACATAAGAAGATGTTCCACATCATAGGTTATATCCTGACAATGCAAGTTAAAGCACAGTGAGATACCATGGCATACCTCAGAGATGTACACATTAGAATGGCCAAAACCCATAACGATGATACACCAAATGGTGGAAGAATGCGGAGCAACATAAACTCTCATACACTGCTCTTGGGAATGCAAACTTAGACAGCCCTTTGGATGACAATGTGGCAGTTTCTTATAAAGGATCATACTCTTACTATATGGTTCAGTGATTGTGTTCCTTGGTATTTACCCAAAGTAGTGAAAACTTACACACACACACACGCACACACACACACACATACACACATGAATACAGATGTTTATAGCAGCTTTATTCATAACTTCTAAACTTGGAAGCAACCAAAATATCCTTCAGCAGGTGAATGGGTAAATACACTGTGGTACTCATATAATGAAGTATTATTCAGTGCTAAAAAATGCCTATCAAGCTGTAAAAAGTCATGAAGGAACCTTAAATGCATATTATTACATGAAGGAGTCTAATCTTAAAAGGCTGCATACTGTATGATTCCAACCATACAACATTCTGGAAAAGACAAAACTATGGAGACAGTAAAAAGATCTACAAAGTGGAAGTGGTTACCAGGGGTCAGTGTGAGGGTAGGAGAAAAGTAGGTAAAAACAGGATTTTAGAGCAGTGGAAATTCTCTGTACAATACAATAGTGGTGGATACAATTTGTCCAAATCCACGGAATGTGCACCACCACGAGTGAACTGCAGTGTGAATACAGACTTTGGGTGGCAACGATTTATCCATGCAGGTTCATCAGCGTGACAAAGGCAGAGCTCCAGCAAGGGACGCTCATAATGGAGGAGACCGTGCATATGTGGGGGCAGAGGGCACGTGGAAAAAGGTCTGTGCCTTTTCTTCTGTTTTGCTATGAACAAAATCTACTCTAACACCTAAAATATTTTTAAGCACTTTGAGAAAAAATGATTATATTAATGAGGGAGTTGAGGAGATGCAGTATAGACACTCTAGTTGCTTAACCAAACATCCCTTCCTCTTTTCCCTTGGTATAATAACTGAACTTGTTGAGGTTGGCAACATGCCCATAACAAAGGACTACATGATCCAGTACTTGTAGCTGCATGTGGCCATGGGACCAAGTTTTAGCCAACTGCATAGATACGCATCATTAAATATGAATTCTGGGAAGTCTTCCTAAAGGTAGAGACCATGCACTTTTTCTGTCCTCTTTTCCTTTCTGTTGCATGGCTCCCTGCCTCAGGATAGGATGGCTTACGGTCTTCCTGCACCATAATGTGATACTGGTGCCTGCTGATACATTATAAAATATCCCAAAACTGAGTGGCTTTAAAAAACAAACATTTAATTGTATATGCCGATTCTGTCTATCAGATGATACTTCCATAGAATAGCATTTGAGGTCTCTCAGTAGAATTTACCTGGGCAGTAGGGCTGGTCTGCCAGGGGCACAACCATTTCCTCATCTTTCTGGCACTGAGATAATGGTGGCGGCCCCTTTCCTTCTCCATGTAGTCTCAGCCTGTCTGGATAATCTCCCCAGTAGGGTAGTTGGATTTGTTGCATGACAGCTCAGAGCTCTAAGAGCAAATGTTTCAAGAAAAAGGAAGTAGAAACTGACAGTGCCTTGAGGCATGGGCCTGGGAAATTGGCAGAGTGTCACTCCTGCCATATTCCATTATTCAAAATAGTCACATATCCTGTCCAGGTTGAAGGAGTGGGGACATAGACCTCATTTCACAATGGGAGAAATGCAAAAAATCTGTACTGTCTTTAATCTGCCCTAGGTGACCTAAGGATGGCGAAGAGCTGGGCTGAACACAGGTAGGGCTTCTCAGGTAGCCCTGTGCTGCTTACATCTGAATTTATTTTATGTTACAGTAAAGTAA
>PVKM010053218.1:0-10080 GCA_004027735.1 Carollia perspicillata | reverse complement strand
ACTGATGGTGTCTAGTATAGTATTACAGTACTCTCTAGTGGCCAGCTTCCAGAGCAAGATGCTCTTAGAATAAATTCAAGATTTTTTGGAAGGCAAAGATTCACTGCATATAACATTTAAAATACCATTATTCAATGAAAATTTTGTGAAAAAATCTGTATAGTTTTAAAACTGAAGAACTTCTCATGTAGCTAACTGCCGTTGTACATGCAAATCAAAGGACTCCGAAATGCTTAATGCTTCTTCAAGTTTCTCTTTTTCAAAAATGTTTTTATTGTATTTTTTTCTATTACCATTTAGTTCCCTTACACCCCGTCTCCACGAGCCCACAATCACCACACTGTCATCCATGTCCATGAGTCCTTTTACGTTATTGCTCAACCTAACATTCTGTCATCTGACAAAGTGACAGTAGTCTGATGGGGTCGAGGCACTCGGGTGTCTATATTTTCCTTTCCTATATGGCCACTCCTAACCAAGCAGGAGGTTTCCTAAAGTTACTCTTTTATTAGCTTTGTAAATCTGTAGATTTAGGTAGATATCAATTTTTATTTTCATTTTGCTTTTTATTGTCAATATATGATATTTCATACAGATTTTGTTCTTTTAGAACAAGAGTCACTTTTCAGACACACACAGGAGAAATAATTCATTTCTAAATAATCATAAAGATGTTGCAAAGAAATTGAATTTCTGGGTATAGCAGAAAACACATTAGAATTCACTTCAGAAACATGAGCATAAGTTAATTATTATGTTTAATGTATTGAATTTGATAGTTGATGAAAAATAAAGAGCTTTGTAGATATGTATGTGTATACATGCATGTCTATATCTCTATACACACTGAACAGTAAATAATTCAAATTTTTCTTACTGTTGTAGAGTAAATTTAAGCTACCATAACCACCAGAGATTTCTGATATGGTTCTAGGTTAATTCAATTTACCTCAGCGAATAATAATCACTGTCCTTAATAAATGATAGCTCCAAGAAAAATGCAAAGAATTTTGAAGAAAAATCCCTGTCAGACAGTTAAATTTCCTTCGGTAATGGGCATGGATGACCACGGTAATAAAGCATAAAAAGCTTTGTTATATATACCATCTCAATTCTTTTTAAGCAAAATGCCTGCCCTGTACCATGATCCCCACGCATGAATAATGAAAGTGAGGATACAGATGATTAAATCTCTTGCCTAAAATCACTCAGTGAATGAACAACCCATGCAGATTCAAACCCAGATCTTTTGCTTGCATGTGTGTGCTCTTTCTTCCACACAGAGATTTCTCAACAAGAAATGGGAGAGCACCCCCGGGAGCAACCGCTGCTGTGCCATGGAGCTTTGAAGAGGGTAGAGGTTTCAGTGCTAGCCACCCCAGACTCTGGCAAGTTGTCCAGTTGGGAAGACAGGGAAATAAGATTGGCCAGAGAAAAGGATCCAGTGAAATGACTCTAAACCCTCACGTGCCACCTGAGAAACACATCCTGCATAAAGGAGCCTGTGTTTTCATCACCCAGTTTTGATTGAAGCTCAAATTCAAGGTTGAGCTGCTGAAGCAAATAAACTATGAGTCTAATTCTTAGAATTCTGTAGCCGGGCATAGGAGAATTTTGTAACATTTCAGGGAAGATGTTTAGATGAAATGTGACTAAAGCTACAGAAATATGGTATTTATTTTCAGTGAAGGCAATCCCTGTCTTTCTCAGGACTTCTAGTACTGGAGGGCAAAAATATGAATGTTTTAGCAAACATTACAAATAGTAGATGGTTTTAGAAACAGCTAATTCATTATCCCAATGCAAAGGAGACAGGCATATATAAAAACTAGAGCAATCTGCTAAAATGAGAGGGTCAACTGAGATGAGAACAAACTGGGTAGCATGAGAGAACATGATGATTAAATTTGAAAACTTCAAATAGAAGATGAAATATTATATAAAGTTGAATAAATGGGATAAAACAAAACCTTAAAAATCAAGAGTAAAAATTAAAACACTAGTATAATTTGAGAAATAAGAACTGAGCATGAATATCCAACTCATTTTTGGCCGTAAATCATAATAATTGAAATTTTTTTAAAGGGGGAAATAAAGAAATATTAAGAAGAAGTATTTAGGAGTTTATAAAATCCTGTGCTTTAAGATAGAAAGAACTCATGAAGTACCAGGTAATTTTACTAAAAATAAAAGAATCTTTAAGCATATGGGAGAAATTTGAAATACAGAATTAAAAAATCGTCTAATTATATAGGCTGATATAACAGGTTATCTATAAATGGAGCAGGATACGCGGCTCTCTAAGCAAACTTTTATACCCAGCCATATTATCTCTCATGCATGAGGGCAAAGAGATTTTTCTGTATTCAAGGTCTCACCAGCTGTACCACCCATGTGCCTTTCCTGGAAAAACATTACAACCATACCCCAACCTAACAAAAGATTAAATAAAGAACTCAGGAATATACTGAATGTCTTCCAATAGCACAGCTAAATATCAAATACATCAAAATATGTGTTATCGATATGGTCATGAAACTTTGTAAAATTGCCAATCAATTCTACCATCACTACCACCATCATCATCATCATCGTCCCCTTGTAAAGTTCCAGACTCTTGGTACTGAATCAAAGCACCAGCAGGAAAAGAATAACTAAATTAGAGGGATACTAATTGACTTGCCTTCCTCCTGAGAAACACAGATTTTTTTTTATTCTTGGCTTTTATAACTAGAAAAATATGTTTGCATATGTTTATATAAATATGTAGAAGTAATCATGAGGAGGCTAAATAGTGAATATGTGCCTTTTAAAACTCTAAAGAAAAAGCAGTAATGAAAACAAGATCATATAGAAAATGCTGAAAAAAGGACATGTTAAGTGTACTAAGAGACTGAAAACAGGACACAGTGAGAACATTAAGCACAAAACAAAAATAACAGAGACCAATTGTAATGACTTCATAGCTCAACGATACTCCCATTTTCAAGGATATTGAATAATATGATGAAATAATTGCAATATAAAAATTCACAAAACAGCCTGGGTAAGATACTATGTGTAAGCAATCCCAGTTCTCATTTTAAAACAAGTCTGCATGTACATAAAAGTCTGAAAGGAAAGAGACAAACACGCAGAGGGGCTGGGCCGTGTCTCAAGATCTGTGATTGGTGGTCTATGGTTTAGTTTACTTTATCCCTTCCAAGTGTAAATTTGCTACAATGAGACTGTATTAAATTTATAACCAAGAATCTCTGTGTGTGTGTGTGTGTGTGTGGTTTTTACAGGATGCTAACAACTAAAATCCTGAGGAAAACTGAAGGCATGAAGTTGAACTTTATGGAACAAGTAGGAAAATCAGAAATTTGCAGGCGGGAGAAACAGAGAAAACGCACAAGGTTTGAATCTAATGTATGTTGTTATGGGTTGAATTGTGTTCCCCATAAATTCCCACAGTGAAGTCCTGGGCCCCAGCACTGAGAATGTGACCCTATTTGGGAGTCAAGGCTTTGCGGGTATAATAAGTTCAGAGGGGCTCATTAGGGTGAGTAACAATCCAATGTAACTGGTGAACTGATTAAAGGGGGACATTTGAACACAGACATACCCGCAGGGAGAACACCATGTGATCATGAAGGCCAAGATCAAGGTGATGTTTCTACAAGCCAAGGAACCCTAAGATGGCCAGCAAAACACCAGAAGCCCGGGGAGAGGATGGGACAGATTCTCCCTCAGAGCCTCAGAAAAAGGCAACCCTGCTCACACCTTGATCTTGGACTTCCAGGCTCCAGGGCTGTGTGACAATTCATTTCTTTGGTTTAAGCCAGTTTCTGGTACTTTTTAACAGAAGATGGATACAGAAGTTTAGGAGAGACCCTGGGAGCTACTATACCCTTGGGCACAATATAAAAAGTGTCACCTCACCAGTTTCTAAGGTAATCTGTGAACCCGACAATTGTTATAGCCATAAAGAAAGACAGAGGAAGCTGTGTATTCCAAAACCCTGAGAAACCCGGAGAAGAGCTCGAGCCACCGTCACCTACGGAGAGGCCAGTCCCCTGCACACATTCCCCTGCCCTTCCTCACCTGGTTGGCTGCACCGCACCCCTGATGTTAGAATCTGGGCCTGCCCCTAGACCTGCTGGCACAGAGGGGAGAGACTAGGTGTGCAGTCCCCACCCACTCTCACCAAAGGGAAGACTGGCCTTCGGTGAGCTCGGACACCTGCAACAGGACGCGGCTGACTCAGAAAGCAGCATGTGTCCCCATCCCGCAATTGTCCGTGTGCTTCTGGCATGGGTGTGGGCCCTTTAAGACGTCTTTCTAAATGAGAAAAGAATTACATTCCCAACATAACTGTTCTCACCAGGGCTTCCAAGGCTGTGTGATTCTGAGGCATACCAGTAACAATAGGCATGTCCCCAGGTCCTTCCTCCCAATGGCACTCAGTTTTTGAATTTTCACCAGGAAGGGTTATATCTTTGGGTGTTGGGAGTGATAAACTCAGGCTCTCACCAATTACTGCTGTAGCAGAATTGGCACTCGAGGAGGCGATGCTGAAATGGAGAAGAGAAATGGAACGTGTGTGGGTTCTAAAGATCAGTGTCTCCATGACTCTGCTGGTGACAGTGCCCAGACAAACAGCCTTGTGGAGAGGACACACCTTTTCCTGGGCGCCCTGCAGAGGGGAGGCTGATAAGACACCTGCCGGGCTCCCTGCCTGCCACCCTGGGGCACAGTGCACAAGGCTGTGGTCTCCCTGCCTGGGAACAGCAGTGGATGAGGGGGCTCTGAGCGGGAGGCCCACACCACATCTGTCTCTTTCTTCAGTCCGACAGAGGGGTGGCATTATGGGCATGTCCACTAACTCCAGCTCTGCTCACGCCCATGGCAGACATTACTAATCAATTTCTATACTCCTTTCTGGTGAAGTCCCAGAAGGACTTCAGAGGGCCTCTCAGCTTGGCACCCTAGGCAGCCCCTCCCAGTCCGATGGAGCTGGCCCTTGAAATGTAACTCATTTCCAGTCTGGGCTTAGAAGGCACATCCCCTAAATGCCCCAAAAGGTGTATGACATATCTGGTTATTTTAATTTCATGTGCATGGATAGAACACCTTATTTTAACAGCCTTAATGCAAAGCCTAAGTTTTAAAACTTCATGTATTTTATTTAGGATGTTCAATAACCACTTGCAGAAAGCATGCTTTTAATTTTCAAACAAGATAGTCATAAAACCAAAATCTCATTACTGCGGGTTTTCTCAATAGTTAAAGGTTGTGCCAAAAAAGCTGACTTTTAGGTATGTCATCGATATAACATGTAATAAGCCACAAAAAATATGCATCTACAGACATGGAGTACTGTTGTCTAATAATAAAGTCTTTTGCTAAGTAATTATGATGACACAATTTCATCAGTAAAGGTTAAGTATCTTTATCTGCGCTGCCTCCGATGAAATTAGTCCTGATGTAATAAGTACCATTTGTCACTATCGGAGCAGGAGGTGGTGACAGGACGGATGCCTCCGTGGCAACCCCAGGGCTCCGTTTCTCTTTCCTGTAACCTTAGACACTAACCAGGCACCGGAGTCCAGGGGACACTGAAGGTATTGCCGGGGGAGTTTATTCACCCTTTCTGACTTTGCCAGGCAGTGGCTCGTGAGACAATCGGGAAGCATTTTGCCTGGGAGAGTACCTGCTCCCAAGGTTGACTCTGTGACGGGGGTTTTGAACAGAAACAGTGTCCGTGGAGCTGCACAAACAAGGAAAATCAACAATTTTTAATTGACTTGTTATCCCTAATGCATGAAAGAGAGAGGACACATGTGCAAACAGAATATTGATTTCTCCACTTCAGAACTTACAAAAATAAATATCCCTAAGCAATGCTATGTGTTCCAGTAAAAGTAAGCCATTTTAATGAAGGGTTAGCTACAGCCTATGGCTCAAATAAGGACATTGGTGGAAGAGAGTGCCCCATGGGGGTGTATTTGCAGTTATGCACGAAGTGGCAAAATTTGCCAGGAGTCTCAAGTCAGCGACAGGGCCCTGGGGTTCCTGCTTCACAGGACGTGACCCCCCAGCCTCCGAGTCAGCTGGAGCTCAGGTTCCAGCCAGAGTCATACCTGAAAACGTGGGCGCACAATTTGAAGGCCTTCATACACAATGAATAATGGCACTTCATCAATGTCCGTGCTATCAGTCTTCCTGGGCAAAGATCCGAGTGGGGGATTGTGGGCGAGGGAGGAGGGAGATGCTGGGATACAAACCTAGAGAAAAACTGCACACCAAAATCTGTATTTTATTTCTTTCCTGTTGCCCTTTATCTTTTTATAAGTAGCAAATACCAGATTTCCCATTTTGATAAACCGGTATAAGAATAACAATTTACTTCCCAAAATTATGAAGTAAAAAATACAATTATTCTATTTTTAAAATTTGTATGCACTCATAACTAGACTCGGAACATCATTCAGGTGCAGATACCTTAGCAGCATGGCATACCTTTAAAAATGTGTTTCTTCAATTTTTCCATTTAGAACTTGCGTTATGATTGAATTATGTCCCTTACCCCCAACACATGGTGAAGGTCTAACCCCAGCACCTCCTAAAGTGACCTTCCTTGGAGACAGGATTTTTTACAGAGTGACCGAGGTAAGACGAGGTCACCAGTGCTGGCTGTGATCCAATGTGACGGGCTGGTGTGCTCGTAGAAACGGGGTGTGTGCACACAGAGCCGGACACGCACTGAGGGGACTGATGTGGAGGCCCGCAGAGAGGACAGCGGCCACCAGACCCAGTGATGCAGTGACAAGCCAGTGGGTGTCCAGGGTTTCCGAATGCTGGACTCCGAACTGCGCGATGATAGGGTTCTGTTGTTTTCAACCACGTTGTCGGCCGTTTGTCCTGACAGCCACAGAAAGCCAACACAGTGCACCGTGGATCAGAGTTAAATTTCTGTTCCGGAATGCAACGCCCGTTAAAACTGCGACAGTAACACCATCCTCCGATGGTGTAAACAACGGAACTAAGGTCTGAGTCACTTAAACGAATGCCAGGGTCAGAAAGTAAATGCTATCCCGAGATTAAAGTTCTCTTTCCCTATGCTTCTTGTTCTTTTTGTCCAGATTACATTGGGTTACAGCCAGTTTTCTGCTTTAATAAATTCTGAGATATCTATTTTCTTCAAATTCTGTTGTTCCTAGTCAACATTTTGCACATATACACATATACACACAGATGTGTATACGTACACGTGTGTACATGAACACACACACACAATGTGCTTATAGTTACCTATATTCAATGTAGATCATATGTATATATGTGTATATATGTATGTTTTCATATACATTTAGGGTGGGATGTAAGTAGGTTTACAGTTGTGAATATGCAAGGATAAAAGTTTAATCTTATACTATTTAATAATTACTGTATCGTTTTCCAGACACACAGCTGTAAACCTACTTTTGCCCAACCCTGTACGTGGTGTCTTGGCGAAGGGGAAGACAAGGAAGGTGAAACTCCCTCTAGGCAAATATCCCCAGTTGGCGTTGGGAATATCACGGTACTTCCTTTTCCTACAATGGCCCAACACACACACACACACACACACCCTCATATTATGTGAATCCTTCTGTTCCGGAAAATAAAATATGATAAGGCAGAAATGGCACCTGTGCGTAGAAACCTTGCACTTGAGGCACTCCCACACGGACTGCGGTAGCCCCCCGCCACGTGGTAACTTACAGTCCGCACGCACGCACGGGGCACAGGCTGCCTCCTCGGCTCTGGGCTACCAGGCAAGGGAGGCAGAGCGGTCAGCACAAGACAAAGTCTCTGCTCTGATGGAGCCGACAGTTGTACCCCAACGGTGGGTGTTATTAGATGGCATCGGGAGAAAACCATTTCGTCGCCAACAACTCCGCAACTTTGCAAATGTTTGCAAAACATCAGGTACAGTGCAACACTGAGACATTACGAGGGCAGCCCTGCATCTCGCCATGTGCAGACTCTGGGCCCACGCGCTCCCGGCTCTCGTCTCGGGTGGCACTCACAGGTCCCTACAGCTGGGGATGTGGGCATATTTGGGGGGTGTTATTCAGTTTACCAGGTCGGGCAAAGCTAATTATCCTACCCTACTGTTGAATGTCCCTTTTCATCGTGGACCCAGAAGATGAGCCACGAGCAGGTACAGTAAAGGAAGATAGCACAAAATAACCTTCATTTTGTCACATATCAACTTATCGAACCTCAGAGCAGCCCTATGGTCTACCTGTGATCCTCTCTGTTACACAGATGAGGAAACTGAGGCCCAGAGGGACACAGCGCCGTGCAGTTCCAGAACTGTTGAACTGGGGTCCGCATCCAGGCCACCCAAGTCTGAAGCACCTTCTCGTAACCAGGGTCACACTTGCCCCCTTTTGTTTATTCTTCTTCCCTTGTACAGAAGGCAGATTTCTGCTGTACCTGCTGCACAGTTTCTGTGCCTCAAGTTATCAGCACCTCACAGGTACAGCAATCAGTCACGCTGCTCCTCCATTCACGCATGCATCAGAGACAGCCTGAGGGTGGCAGCCACACCCATGGGCCTCAGCCATCCGAGCTGATGTGGGAGGCTGATGGGCGGAGACTGGCGCTGCCCGTTCACCCACTGCCCCTGCTTAGAGGGCCGCACCTCCGGTCCCCGCCATAGTATGTTTCTCGTGGAAAATTATTTTCCTAGAATCCAAGTGTCACTGAAAGAAAATGAAAGCTTGGAGGGGGCTGGTTTTGTTCACACCGCTGGCTGGCAGCAGAACCAGGGATCCCTGACCCCACTGCAGTCCTGTCTACACGAGTGATTGGAAAGGACTGGACAGTGCCACCTGAGTCAAAGCCACGGGGCTTCACCTGGGAGGGGCTTATGGCTTTCAGGCCATAGTCGGTGCCCCTCACTGCTTCCTCACTGGGGCTTCCCTTTTAAAAAATATTTTTATCTTTCAATTACAGTTGACAAACAATATTATACTAGTTGCAGGTGTACAACGTAGTGATTAGATATCGATGTCACTTACGAAGTGGTCGCCCGGTAAGTCCAGTCCCCACCTGACGCCACACATCTGACTGGTCCTTTGCCCCAGCCTTCCCTTGGGTTCCTGGCCTCACATCTAAGTCGCTCAGCCCAGGCAATTCCACCACCTTCCCGACCAACCACTTGTCCCTATTTTCCTTCTCAGGAGTGTTTGCACATGCCTGATAACTCAGTGACAGGTCATGACTATTCTCACATGTCAATGCCACACAAACTCCACCAGAAGATACTGTATTTGTGGCCCCACCAATGGGCACGTGTAGGGGAAACGTCCACCCTTCCAGCCGGTACGGCCAGAGCCTGCGTGGGTGAACAGCTCGCCCACAGAGGGAGATACCAACACCCCTAAAACGGGGATGCAAACTCGGTAAAACACCAGCAAATGTAAAACAGTATGTCAGCTTCCCTACACCTCAGTTTAACCATAATAAATACCTATCTTGAAAAACGGCAATAAACACATATCTATGAACAAGTGAATCTAAAAAAAGTAAAATTAATGAACAAGCAGAACAGAAACAGACTCAGATACAGAGAATATTTTTTTATTTTATTTTTCTTTAGAGGAGAAGGGAAGGAGAGAGGGAGAGAAATACCAATGTATGGTTGCCTCTCATGTGTCCCCTGCTGGGAACTGGCCTGCAACCCAGGCATGTGCCCTGACTGGGAATCAAACCGCGATCGTTTGGTTCGCAGTCCCGCACTCAATCCACTGAGCTACACCAGCCAGGGCCAGAGAACATTTTGATGGTTGCCCGATGGGAGGAGGGTTGGGGGCGAGTGGGTAAGAAAGGCGAAGGGACTATGAAGTACAAGGTGGTCGCTGCGAATAGTTGTGGGGATACAAAGTGCAGCAGAGGCAGCCATATTCTAACGACTGTGCGGTGTCGGATGGGCCGAGACTTACTGGGATGACCGCTTAGTCAGTTATGTACTGTCTAATCACGAGGGTGCACAGCTGAAACTACTAGAAGGTGACAGGAGTAGCCAAAGAACAGACTACTTGA
>PVKM010053217.1:0-10079 GCA_004027735.1 Carollia perspicillata | reverse complement strand
GGGCCCCATACAAAATAAAAATGTAGGACCCCTTCTTCAAAAAGTAGGAGAGAGAGACCATTAAAAGCTCTAAAATATACAGCATTTTTCTTTCTTCCCCGTTGCATTCTCTCAAGTTGTCATGGTGTCTTTTATTCACTATTCGATATCATCCAAATGAAACCGGAGATTTTAGCATGGATGTTCATATTCATCTTTACACTGTGGAATGCTAGTTTCAAAGGCAAATATAAGAGTGTTTAACTCTCAAGCAAACAAAAGTGCTACCTTGACGAGGCATCTGCGCCCCCATGTTCAGTGCAGCATTCTTTACCGTCTGAACGTGGAAGCAGCAGGAGTGTCCACTGATAGCTCTGTGGACACAATAACCGTGGCCTGTACGCACTACGGAATGGTACTCAGCCAGAGAAGGAAGTCCCGCCATTTGCAACAACATGGATGGACCCTGAGGGCACTGTGCTGTGGCTGAAGAAACAATTTATGGAGAGGCAGACAGCGTGAGGGGCCAGATACGGAGGAGGCAAGGCGTGAGAAGCACGTTTCATGTATGTCTGGGGGGCCAGTGAGTGGACATCTCTGATGGGTGGGGCACTATTCAGCCTACCACTCTCGCCTGGTCCAACACCCCCGTGGACTCTCCCTGTTATCCTCTGGAGCTGATGGAGCCAGATAAAATTAGATAAACGCCTGCTCATACAGTGACAGCAATCAGTTAAACAGCGTGGTGCACCCCTGCCTGCTCTGAAAATAACCCTCTGCCACCTGCTTCCGTCCTCAGGAAGGAGACCAGGCGAGGTGTCGCAGTGGAGCTGTGAGTTATCTGAAGCCATTTGTTAGAGTTAGAAAGAAAACTCTCCGCACTTCTGGCTTCACGGCTTCTCTGACAGCATGAGAGGATTTACTTGAACCGCAAAACATTTTACTTTTCGTCGATTTTTGAAGTTGTAAATTTTAGAGTAACGCATGCCCCTGGTAAAGCTTTCACATATAGTACCAACAGGAACACAGACGAAAAGAAGTCTTTCCCCGGTTCTTGACCACCAGCCAGTCCCTTACTCACTGTCCCCGTGAACAAAAGCAGCGATCGCAGCAGCAACACTACAGTAACAGCGCAGACCTACTGAGCGCTTACTAGGCACCCAGTGGGTACTTCGTGCTCCACACGCATCACGCCAGGGAATCTCAGGACACTAGCAGGCAGGTAGGTATTTGTGGTGGGTCTGCACCTCCACTTGGTTAAATGGGGACCTCTGTTTTCCAGAATCTTCTTTCTTGCACGGTCCCAGGTTAGAACTAGCCAATTTGTGTGAGATTTAGAAGGTGGGGGTGAGCTGCAGCCCTTATTAATCTGAAAAGCACTGATATCATGCCAAACAGAGTGGCCTGGCAGGTTCCCGTGGCCCCTTCCTCTGCTCCATGCCCAGCTCTTCCTGCCAGCTGCAGGTCCTGCTTACCCAGGCCCACCACCAGCCCCTTGGCTGAGGACCACCATGGTGGCTCCCTCTCCCCTCCCTCTGTGGTCTCCCTTGGACAGCAGGACTAACCTGTCTTCTCCAATTTCCCTGCAAGCTCTGACTTGTGCACTGGCCCTGATGCTTCAGAAAGGCTGGGTAGTGCCATTCCTGCTGGCCCAACTCCTCCTTGGAACCTTTATTCTTCATTCCCCCGCTTCTCCCAGCACTGTGCAACGTCTCATTCCTGTAGGCAATCCCTTTCCCCTACCCTGTGTGGAGGTTCTGTTTTCTACGTGAACCTCGACTGCTGCACTATTGTTATGATCACCTACATTTTACAAATCAGGGAATGAGGGTACAGCGAGGTTGAATTCGCTCAAGCTTTCACTACTAGGAAGTGTCAGGTACAGAATCGGAACCCAGGCAGTTCTGACTCCCGGGGCCATTCAAAGGTATTTTGCTTGCAGAAAGGAATAGCCTAGACGGGCAGAGAAGGAGGAGGAACCTGGGATCAACCCCAGGTCCCACGGTCACGGTGGAATGGAATGAAATCACATCTGGGAAAAGACCTGGCACACAGGGGCAGGGGTGGAGAAGGCCCAGGGCAAGAGTCCGCCCTGTTTTATGATGCAGGACTCTGGGCTCCAAGCCGTTCCTGACAGAATATTCACAAATGGGAGAGGGTGTCTCTTCCTTGAGCTTTTTCAGAATCAAGAGAAACCTTCTTCTATTTTAGTGATTGCAGCTAGGTCACACATTTGTCCTTCACCTAAGCACTGGTAAAGGGGTCGAATGACAGAATCATATGATTGATTGGCTTAATCTAAGCAAACCCATCCTCTGCATCTTCAGAAGGGCCTAAAACACAAAGCAGGGGAAGAAGCCCATTGCTCCTGGGTAGGCAGTCAACAGTGTCCATGACCACTCATGGCCCTCGTGAGCCCCTTCTCTGGCCTACTGACTCAACATGAAGCCTTTGAGTCATTCTGGACCCTGGTTTACACATAGACTGTTATTCTCAGGGGACTTTGGAATTTCAAGGGGGTGGGGAGTCTCAATGCAAAAGTCTAAATGCAAATGAAATTTGAGTTTTTGCACACTTCACATACCTCCAAAGCAATCTGAGAATCTTGATGAAGCAGGAAGCTCTCGGTTACCAAAATAATTCCCCTTGAGCAATAATACAGAAAATGGGCTTTCAACAGGGGCCAAGTGCAAGCACCAACCTAATTCTTGGGCTCGAAGGTTTTTAATGTGACTCAGGTGCTGTTGTTTTCTGGAAGCCTCTCCTGGCAATACTGTGGCATGATTTCCTGGCACATTATAGAGGAAGCCTTTTAGGCTATAAAAACTGTTTTCATAAATATGACCCGACTCTGCCAAGGCAGGCCACTTGGAAGGTAATTGATTTATATGTGCTCTTCAGAGATGCGGTGCGGTTATTCAAGAAGATGAAAGGGAAGACGGAGCCCCATTCTTCTAGAAATGACATGCGTGGGCAAGTGCTGAGCGAAATTGTGTTGCAGCTTCCAACACTTGCAGCTTCTTCCTTCCCAAGGCCCCGGGAGGGAGACGAGACCTTCCACATCAATTTCCATCACTGCCTGGTTGACCTAGACTTGAAAAGAAACAATTTTCTTCTAGAATAAAACACCATCTGATTAAGGGAAAACAATGAGCAACATTTTACCACTGGGGAAATGTTTTTATTTTGGAGATTGGCAGCTATATAATTTAGTCACAACCCTTTGAGGTTCGCGCTAATGATATTAATGCCAGGGAGAAAAGGCGATTGAAGGCTGGCATGGCCAGATAGTCAGCAACCAGTCAGCCTGGATGCAGAGTGACACCGAGGGAGTACATTGCCAAACTCCATCCAGTGACTCAGAGCTCTTCTAGGTGGCCAGAGCGAATACTGGTTCCATCCTCTGGCTTTTATTAGCCATCTAACATGCTAACAGGGTGTAATTAGCAGCCCCTATCTTGGCATCAGGCCGATGTGCTGGTATTTAAAATTAGGAATTAGGAGACAGAAGAATTTTTTCCCTACGGCATGATAGGCCTTTGGCCTTGCTTGACCCTTGGTTCTTGGTCACTTAATCCACTCAGTGTTCTAGAACAGTGACAAAGGGAATATTACCATGGGGGTGGGAGGTACACTGACAATATTTCAAATTGATCATATGTATTAACTGCCTGTGATATGCTGTGAACTGTGTGAGCTCTTCTGGATACTATGGCAAATGTAAATTAAGACAAAGTCCCCCCTTCTGCCAGTCTTATGGTATAGTGAAGGAGATAAGCATTAATGTAAAAAAAAAAGCACAATTAAATGTAAAATTTCAACCAAAATAAGGCCTCTCCTTCGGAACGGGAAAATGGTGCCAGGAAAGCAAGTAGTCGGAGAATTAAACCCATCTGAGGAGGTCGGGGAAGGTTCCCTGAGGAAACGGCATTGAGCTGAGATCCGAAGAGCTAATTATGCAGAAAGGCAGAGGGAGGGAGCTCTGGCAGAGGTGGATGAGGACACCCAGAGAAAAGCCTGAGAGATTACGATGCTTCAAGTAGTTAAGGTTGATGCTGAGCTGCTGTGAGAAAAGCTCCCCAAATCACAACTCAGATGACAGCCATTTCCTTTTTTACTTTTCCCTGTAATACCCACATAAGATGAATAGGCAGCTCTGCTGCTTTTGGTCATTCAGAGACCCAGGCTCCTTCCATCTTGTTGCTCAGCCATCTCCCTAGGAACCCAGGGTGTTTTCCTTAACCCTATGATCAAAGCTGATTTGCCATGATGGCTGTATGAGCATCTCAGCCCAAACAAAGGGGAAAACAGAAATGGCGGACGAGCACCACTGGAGAGAACTTAGTCACAGATCCAGACCCAGCTGCAAGGAGGCTGGGAAACGTGGCCCCCGGGTGGCCATATGCTCCAACAGAAGTTATCTGGGAGTGGGAACAAGCGCCACTAGGAGGGAGAAGGAAAGAATGGGCACTGGGATTTATTTAATAGCCTCTGCCACAAAGCAAAAGCTCTCGCATGTAATTGTATCATCATTGAACTAACAAATGTAGATGAAGGTCAGCTCTGACCTTGGTTCACTTGAAAGGACTGTAACGTAAAGATCATTTTATAATTCTATAAGCTTCCTGAAAATGTCTTTGTTGCAGCTTCCCATCTGTGCCACCATGAACGGAGCACCGGGGAAGAAGCTCCCCCTAGATTTCACCATCTGAGGAATGCTTTCTGAGTCAGGGTCTGTGTCGTGTGCTGTGCATAAATTATCTCATTTGAACCTTCTAACAATCTGCTTCACAGATGATGAAACTGTGAGGAGAGGCGGGGAGAATTTAAGATCACACTAGGTCACGTAACAGGCATAGGATGGGTTAGAAATCAGTCCTGACGCTACATTCCAAGCTTTTAACAGGCATACCGTATGACTGCTTCTAAAAAGTCCGACTCTGCTAGAAAGAACGTAACAACTAATGCGATGGTATTAACAAACGTCCCCCCAATAGATGTAATAATAAAAAGAACTGATGCATAGTGTATTTGCAAAGGAAGTGGCTATACACTATATCTAAAGAGTTATCTGTATCCCCATGTTCACCGCAACATTATTTACAATAGCCAAGGCATGGAAACTAACGAAGTGCTCACTGATGGATGAATGGGTAAAGAATATGTGGCAAATTACAAATGGAATGTTTTACTCAGCCATTAAGAGGAGGAAATCATGCCATCTGTGACAACATGTATAGATCCTGAGGGCATTAAGCTAAGTGAAGTAAGGCAGCCAGAAAAAGACAAATACTACATGACCTCACTTGTATGTGGAATCTAAAACTACTGAACTTATAGAAACAGAGAACAGACTGGTAGTTTTCAGAGGCGGGGATAGCGGTAAGGGAAATGAATGAAGGGGGTGGAAAGGGGCAAATTTACCGGGGAGAGCTGACAAATTCTGAGGACGCCACACACAGCACGGCGACTGTAGCTCATACTGTGTTGCAGGTCTGGAAGTCACCGAGGGAGCAATATTGAACGTTCCCATCGCGAGAATTAAAATGTAATTGTGTGAGGTGACGGATGTGAGCTAACAATACCATGGTGTGCTGTACCCCTTAAACTAATGCAATGCGATATGTCGGCTGTATCTCAATAAAACTGGGAAGGGACGCGAACTGAGGTATGACTTGGCAGAGAACTGTGCATACGTAACTGGTTAGACACTTTCTATTTTAGGTCCTTAGGAATATTCTGCTGTAAATACCTTGCTTTTTTTCTCCCCTTTCTTCCCCTATTCGTGACTAAGCCTTCCATTTTATCATTTGAGTGACTAGTTTACAATGGACATCGCATACCAATTTTTCTTCTCTTTTTTTAAAAAATAGTTTCTTGTTGACACTGTAGCAGATGTCCCTCATTTCCTCCCGCGTTGCCCGCCTTTATCCCGCTCCCGTCCCCTTATCCCATGGCCATCACTACATTGTTGTCTACAAACTGATTTTTCAAAGCGGGAAACTCTAAGAACAGATTACTTCTAATTCACCGAAGGGAAGTTATCTTTTTTTTTTTTTTAAAGCTGTTCAGTTGTTCTTGACTTCACTCATCCAACATTTCCTGATCATCGACTTTAGGCGGGGTGATACGCACAGGCTACAAAGATGAATGTGGCCCAGACCCTCCCCGCGAGATGCGCTCAGTCCCGAGGCGGAGGCAGGCTCACAGCTGCATGTCGCAACAGCGGGACAGCACGATGCATCGACTGCGGACATTAAAGACTGCGTGGGGAGCCGGCGGGAAAGACCTCCCAGGCAGGACGACATCTGGGAGGAGTCTTGAAGGTGAGAAATTCTCAAGTACCAGGCAAGGGCGAGGAAGGCCCATCCGACAGATGAAAACACAGAGGTGTCGTATCTATGGACACCTGATTTCATTGTAGAAGCACAAAGTCAAACCACAGAGATATGTACCTCTATACTTTTAAGTGGCGAACATGTAAGACTAGTGACATCAAATATGAACTGGAAGGTAGAACAACTGGAACTTTCTGTTGTTCCTGCTGGGAGGAGACATTGGAGCAACCAGCTGGAAAAATTTTGGACAGTACCCAGTAAACCTAAACACCAGTAAGTTCGCTGACGCAGCAGTTCCACTCCTGGATGTCTACCCCACAGAAATGAGTACTTACACCCACCCGAAGACGTACAGTAATGTTCGCGGCAGCTTTATTCATAGTCACCAGTAACTGGAAACAGCCCAAGTGTCCGTGAACAGGAGCTTGAATGAATAAACTGTGGTGCAGTCGTGGAGTAAAACACTGCTCAGGAATCAAAAAGAAGAAACTACCGACACCAGCATACAATGTTGAAAGAAACAATTAAGACACAAAAGAATATATGCCGTATGACTGTATTCATATCATGGTCAAAAACAAGCAAAATTAACCTACGGCAACAGGTCAGAATAATGAGTATTCTTAGGAGGAGTGGCTGTCGACAGGGTAAAGAAGCCCTCAGAAATGAGGGGAAGCCCGCTCTCTCCGTCTGGATGGGACACGCATGCGTGCGTGTGTGAGTGTAGATCTTTATCAAGCTGCACAATCAGTGTTTGTGCACTTCACCTGGAGTTATTTCTCAATTCAAAAAGCACTTTTTTAAGCCCAGAGGGGTGAAACCGCCTGGCAGTCTTGGCCATTTTAAGTGCTCTGGACTGACTAGAATGTGTGGTGCTGGGGGCAGTGTGCGAGGAGACTCACTGATTTGAAAAGCACTAGGTGTGGCCCTTACTACGGGGCCCATAGCAGTCTCCACTCAAGGGACACTGCCCTCGGGGAGACTGCATCTTCATGCAGGGGGCACAGTAAGAAAAGAAGGCACCATGTCATGCAATTTCGGGTCCGGTGAAAAAACCACTAAAGCAAAGTGAAAGGGGAAGAGTGAAAAGAGTTGCTGTTTCCCTAAAACGAGGTCTTGGAAGGCCTGTCTGACATGCGGCCCATGACCTGAAGGGGCTGAGGTCTTGAGCCATGTGGATATTGAGGAAAAGAGTACCTTTCGGGTCCAGGGAGTGCAAAGGCCCCGAGGTTAGTTCAGAACGTTGCAGAAGCCACAACCAGAATGGCTGGAGGAGAAGGAGAGAGAGAGAGAGAGAAGGCAGACAGTAAGGGATGACATTAGAGAAACAGCAAGGGGCTAACTGGAAAGGCTCTCCCGTGTTAATAATGTAAGGTAACTGGGAGTCCATTCTGCAACCCTGGGACACCGTGTGGGTGTGCGGGGCAGGACTCCGAGCAAAGGATCGCCACGATCTAATTTAGGCTCTTCGAAGCGTGTGGAAGCAGGATGACAGGTTGGTGCGTGACTGGGAAAGTTAGGAGGGGTGTGGTCAGAAAAGACCTTATAGGGAACCAGCTGAAGCCAGGATGTGACTTGGCTCAGAGTCAGAAAGTTCACTTTGGTGGCTGTACAGAGCGACCTTGAGGAAAAAGTGGTGTGGGACCAGACTGTTGTCAAGGAAGTCAAGCGGGTGGCCATTAGAGTACTTTGGAATCTTCTTCGGGATCAACAGTGTTAGCAGCTACACGTAGTCTGTTCTAGGCAGCAGGAATGCAGGTTAGTTGGGAGTTCTGGTTAACAGAATGTCTGACGCCAGAGAGCTTTCTCCATAGAAATCTCATGACTGAAGGACAGCACCCTCCTCAGTTTTTGCCCTCAATAGACTTGTTTTCCTTTTCTCTTTAAGATTTTATTTATTTATTTTTAGACAGAAGGGAAGGGTGAGAGAAAGAGAGGTAGAGAGATATCAGGATGTGGTTGCCTCTCCTGCGTCCCCTATTGGGAATCTGGCCTGCAACCCAGGCATGTGCCCTCCCTAGGAATCGAACCAGCGACCCTTTGGTTTGCAGGCCACTGCTCAGTCCACTGAGCCATACCAGCCAGGGCTGTTTCCCTTTTCTTTAAACAAAATGGCAGCCCGGACGCAGCACAGCTGAACCGTGAGGGTTCGCCTGCTATTTTCAGTGTAGCTCGGTTTCTCAGCTCATCACCTCGTGTTGCCAAGAGGGGCTAGTTTATGGGCACATAAACGAAGCCCAGCTGTGAGAGAGGCTAGGCAAGAAGGGTCATTATCACAGCATCTCATTTGAGTGTCATTCCAGCATGTCCAAACAACCGAGGAAATCTGAGCGATTAAATTCACTGGGAGCCAAGTGGGACGTTCTTACTTACAAAGCGAACCTGTGTCCTGCTGCAACTGCTCGCTGGAACCGTCCCAGAGGCCTGGGGACACGGGGCCATTTTCAAACACCACAGTTACAGAGAAGACCCCTTTAGGGTTTAAGCCCCAGATTATGGTGTTACCATTCAAAGGAATGCAGTAGAAATCCTCCTTTAATGCTTTATTTGGGAATGGGGAATAGATTTTAAATATTGAACAACTGTAAGTGAACTAGAATATTGCTGGTCACATTCCAAAGCTGTAGAAATAATGAGAAAATCAACCTCTTTCCTTTGAGAAGCGGGGAGCAGTGGGATGTTTATAAGAAAACAAGGAATTCGAAGTTGGACAGGTCTAGGTTCAAATCCCGGCCCCACCACTTATCAGCCAAATGTCATGTGGAAAAATTTTAAACCTGAGTATAGTTTTCTTTCTGTAAAACAGGGATGAAATGCTTATCTTTCAGAGTTGTTGGAAATATTAAACTAAAAAGTGCACATAAGGCATTGGATACTTAAGTGGTCAATAAAGGAAAGATATTTAAATAATATGTTTCCATCTACATAATGCTGTCGTATATGATAATTTAAAAAGCATATTGGAAACACCAAGTGAACTGGTCGTTTTGCATATTTGGCATGGTGCTCCAAGGGCCCCCTATCACGGGACCTCCCCCACACCCATGCTGGACTTGACACCAGCCCAGGGAAAATTCCCAGGCACCTCCACATCCCCAAAAGATTCCAAAGCAATAATGAGTTCCCGGGAGCTATGGCTGGCATTTCAAGAAAAGGCCAACAAGGAGTTCTCTCTGTATAGACCTTCGCAGACACGTAAAAGGGCAAGCGCTGTTGCCTCTGTCTGGAATTGAGTCTGCCCAGGTGTTAACTCATGTCGAGCAGGAACTCAACTCTTTGCCCTATATGTCTTGATGGTTAAAAAGAAGCAGAATGAATTATACATTTTACTCAGATTGTCTTAGTACGTTCTGGTGACTATAACGAAACACCATAGACTGGATGGCTTATAAACAACAAACACTTATTTCTCACAGTTCCGGAGACTGGAAGTTCAAGATCATAGTGCTGGCAGAGTCAGGGTCTGCTGAGGGCCCTCCTCCTAGACAGCTATCTTTTATTTGTATTCTCACATAATATAAGGGGCAAGGGAGCTCTCAGAGCCTTTTTAAAAAAATAAGTACACTAATAATATTCACCTCCCAAAGGCCCCGCCTCCTAACACCATCGCCCTTGGGGGATAGGATTTCAACATACGAATTTGGGTGGGATACAAATATTCAGACCAGAGCACCAGTGAAATTTTCTCATGGAAACCGGAGGTCAGCTGGGGCTTCCCTGCTCCTCTGAGATCTGAAAAAACCTGGCTCGAATCTCTTCATC
>PVKM010053216.1:0-10091 GCA_004027735.1 Carollia perspicillata | reverse complement strand
TTTCAGAATTCCGATATAATCCTCCTAATAGTACAGTGCAGAGACCAAGGGCTGTCAGGCTCTCATTTGAAAGGGAAATTTCTGTGAGCAATAGGTTTGCACCTCTTTTATACCCTGACATTTTTTATAGGGTGAATCTGAGACTACTCACAAAAACACCTACAATAAAGTAAAAATATATGCATATATTTATAGAAGATCATGGAAAATAGAAGTCCCAATAGTGAACACTGGGAATAGTGGGGACCACATAGAGCTCACCCATGTCATGCAAAGATCCTGCAGGCGAATTAGGAATGTGGCCCCGAATGTGGTCCTGGCAAAGGGAAAAAGGAAACATGATCAACCTCATGCTTTTCCCTGTCTGCGAGAAAACTAGAAAAGCTTCTCTTCACATGTAATTTTAAAAATGGTATGTGACGTGATGTGAAATCGCTAGAAAATGATTTCAGATTTCTTACCTAGCCTAGGGGGATGGGGACTCCATGAGCAGAGTGAGGCGGTTGGTGCTGAGACTCAGACCTGCCCCTGTCATGTGCACCTGCCGCAGCCCTGCCTCTCACTGAGAGGGACGAGTCACTGCCTGGAGTCTCGACCAGCCTTTTGGGCGTGGCCATTTGGGCTCCAAATTTTACTCCCTGATTGAGAATTAGGGGCGTATAGCTGGCCTTTAGCCTTGGTGGGAAAAGGAGACTAGCTAGGCAGCCAGATTAGGGTATATGCGTATTTATGATTCTGAGACCTACTTTGATGGCAGAATAAAACAAGGGAAGAAGCCCTGGCTGGTGTAGCTCAGTGGACTGAGCGCGGGCCTGCGAACCAAACAACCGCGGTTCGATTCCCAGTCAGCACACATGCCTGGGTTGCAGGCAAGTCCCAGCAGGGGACACACGAGGAGCAACCATACATTGATGTTTCTCTCCCTCTCTCCTTCCCTTCCCCTCTAAAGATAAATAAATAAAATCTTTTAAAAAAGATTTAAAACGAGGGGAGGAAAGCAAGTATATGAGACCAGCACTAAAGGTTTTAATAATGAGTTCATGATTTTAAATTGACCATGAAGTCAATGATGGTAGAGTCCAGTCCCATTGGTCCCTTTGTTCTGTTTTTGAACGTATTAAAAAGTTCAGGTAAGAACTGAAGCAAGAGATGATTCTCAGAAGTCAACAAAAATTCACTTAGAATCATTCAAACCATGTCGTCTCGAACCCCAAGAAGCCAGGCCTCTCTCCTAAATACGTGCGGCTGAGGAATGAAGCCATATGCTGCTACTCTCCCCATAGTACTCAGAGGAATCATAGGCAGTGATCTGTCAGAGGAAGAGGCAAGAACATTGACTGGGGATATCCGCCGGAATATCACTAAAGAAATACGTCTACCACCCTGGCTGGTGGTTCAGCTGGTTGAAGTGTCATCCTGTACCCCAGAAGGTTGCGGGTTCCTGGGGCGTGTACGGGAGGCCGCTGAGCAATATTTTTCTCTCGCCCCGATGTTTCCCCTCTCTCTCCCCCTTCTCTTTCTAAAATAATTAAACATATCCTCAGGTGAGGATTAAAATCAGTCAACCTCCCAAGGCCAGGAGATGTAGGCTCCAAAGACCATCATTTTTATATCCTTTGCTCTTACCATTTGAAAGTTTTACACTTGTCGTCTTGTTTAGTGACTTAGTGTTTTCAAGGCGGGGCCGTCATACGAACAGTCGTAACTGGATAGTGTGTGAGTGAGAAGCAGGGGTTGAGAAGGGTCTGTGTTCTGAAATGGAGGCCGAAAAGCTTTATTTATGATGGAAATACAAATGATTCTCTCTCTTCACCTTTAGGTCCCTGCTGTGGTTCTGTTGAAATTCAGAGTGCGCCAGAGCCCACCTCTGCCCCCGCCCTTCTCTCGGTCCTTTCCCCCCCTGCACCTGGTATTAGCATCTAACACCTTGCCCTTGTGAGTGGCTTATAATAAACTACTCATATAGGATTAGGCCTTTAAAAATAGAAATAGAACATTAAAAAGCATTAAGAAGGATGGATTTTGTTTTGGGGAGGGACCCAATCCCATGAACTTTCTGTTCTTTCTGTTTGGGGTTAAATGGTGCTGATTCTTCACTTTAGACTAATTGCAAAGTGGTAAAAATTATATTTGCCGTCCCAGAACAACTGGGTTATATCTTTCTCTGCTCATTCCTGAACCCCAGCCACTTGCGATGGTGCACAGTGTTCAGCTGGCATCCCGTCCACCCGACTTTGGCCAAGGGTGTTCCCTGGAAACTCGAGTGTCTAGGCATGAGCTCAGACACTGGCACATTTACTCTCCTCTAAATAGATCCGTGTGCTTCTTGTGAAAAACTGACTGTAAAGCCAGAAAGTAGCTCCTCTTCTCCTGGATGCAACAGCTCTCTCTCTGCTTTTCTCTTAAGGATTTATTGCCCGTATATGTCACAGGAGCTGCAGAGAAGGTTGTCATCACCTCAAAAGTCTTTGAAGGCAGGGTCTTACTTAATATTTTTCGTTACATCCTTCTGGCGACTTCATAGATTAAAGGATCAGTTCATGTAACTTGGTCATACCGCGTGGGTCCTTAAACCAAGAACCTTTCCTATGGTTTCTACAGGAAATTTTCTGTGCAAAGGCACTGAAATAGCTTGCACATGTAACCCAGAAACCGGCTGTCAGCAGCTGGTTCGCATTGTATCATCAGCACCCTCCTTGCTTTCTCAGTCAGCTCGTTAGCCACCAGGTCTGCCTAGTGTTGGTCTCATTACCAGCTTCCTCGTGGATTGTAAGATGCAGGGATGGGGAAACCTGCCAGTTCTCATACCTTGAGAATACTTTGACCTGTCTTGATAGAAGGCGTCCCTTCCATGTCAAGAATTCCTCATGCCTATTGCCTGCTGGTGTCTTTAAAATCAAACTGTTGTAAAACCCGTGACGACTCTCAGATCTAGCCTCCTTTGCCCTTCTGACCCAGGAATACCACTAACGAGAGAAAGAAACGCTGATGATAAGTGTCAGCCTTAGGGACTGTCTGTCTGTCTGTCTGTCTGCCTGGGAGAATGCAGAGTTGTGGCCACCCTACTATCTCTGGGTTCTGTGTAGTAAAGCATTGATGAGCAGTTTGGGGAGGTGCTTACAAACACAGAAAGTAAACAGGTCCACATTGTCTTCATGTGATTTGGATGATAACCAGCATTATTTCCCTAATAGGGATTGGCTTTAAAAAAAAAATTCTCACCCGAGGATATATTTATTGATTTTAGAGAGAGAGGAAGGAAGGGGGAGAGAGAGATTGGTTGCCTCCCATACATGCCCCGACCAGGAATCAAACCCGCAACCCTTTGCCTGGTGCATGGGACAGCGCTCCAACCAGCCGAACCACCTGGTCAGGGCTGGACTGACGTTGATGAAGCATGTGTCACAGTGCCACCGCGGCTTCAGTTAAAGCCATGTGAAGGGTGAGGGAGTTAGGAAGGCATCTATTTTCATATAAAAGCATAACTTTGGAAGCATATAAAGTGACTAATTGACAAGAAAAACGAAAGCATGTTTCTAAAAGGCCAAGAATGTCTTAGCAATCCAGATAAATGTTGCTTGGAAAAGGAAAACTGATAACCAGGAATGACTTTGGAATGGAGCCTCAAGAACCCTGGGGAGTGGAGATAAGATAAATGAGTGAAAGACCAGAGGGGGAAGTGTGTTTTCAGGGAAAACATTCACAATATTGTTCTAAAGTGCAATTGGATGTGCTCACAAAGGCAACTGATATGTTCAAAAATGAAAATAAAACCTAAACTGCCTTATTTCCTTCTTTGTTGAAAACCAAAATTGCCTATTTCCAAGACAATTATTCTAATCATCAACAGAATTGTTTGCTGAACAGACTGAGCATGTGCACAGCCTGGTATGTGGGTGGAGGGCAGCTTTCCACTCCTTACCAAGTCTGCTTTTTCTTTTTAATCCTCACCTTGAGGACATTGTTTTTTCATGGCTTTAGAGAGAGAGAGAAAGGGAGAGAGAGAAACATCAATGTGAGAGAGAGATATTGATTCGCTCCTTCCCATACGCTCCCAGACCAGGGATTATATGTGCCCAGTGCGGGGATGGAACCCGCAACCCAGGTATGTGCCCTGTTCAGAAACTGAACCCTCAACCTTTCGGTTATGGGACAACACTCCAGCCAACTGAGCCACACCAGCCAGGGCCCAAATCTGCTTTGCAAGGGAATTATCAAGGCCCTCGAGAAAGAGGTCGGTGGCTTGTGCTTGGGTCAGAGAGACCCAAGTTGAAACCTGGCCATTCGATTTGGAGCATGTCGGTTAACCGGTCTGAGTCCCAGTTTCCCCTTCAGTAAATGAGTGTAGCCACAGAGCCGCAGGGAGAGTGAAACCAGGCTGCGGGCAGCACAGTCTCTGGCACACCGTAGCTGCACCAGATGGATGCTTTTAGGCCGGGCAGGAGAGAAGGGTGGGGGCCCGGCCTGAAGACACTCTGCAGGGGAGTGGGCTGCACTTTTCGAGTCGAGTATCGGTAATCAGAACAGAGCAGCAGATACCCCGGGCCCCACGTCCTCTTCAGTTGGGTGGTGTGAGGGTAGTAATGAAAACAGGTCAGGGAGTGATGGTCCCAGTGACGACAGGTTCCTGTGGGTGCCCCGTGCATCTGGTGACTTCTAAGAAAGGGCATGGTCATCCAACAGGAAAGAAAAGTCTTGGGCAAGAGGGCCTCTTTGTTTGCTCCTGTGTGTGTGCACCTTGTCTGCCCTGGCAGGCGGAACTGACTGTTTGTTTTGTGGGACAAAGAACAGGCCTGGTTAGATTGGGGTGAAGTGGGGGTGGGAAGGGGCAGGGGTGGTTCCTGACAGGATTTCTTTAGGTTAAAACAAAGTCTAGAAGCAGCGTCTGGCTTGCGTCTCCCTGTTGCAGATGGGAATAAATAAAGACACACACATGCTTAAACTTTGATCTAGCGAAGTCGAAGCCCACAGAAAAGGGTCCTGAGTGACCTGACCCTTTTACCATGGCTTCTTACTTGGCATCAATGGGAGTACTGCTGGGGCTTGCTGCTAACCAGAGCAGGATTAAAGAGGGGCCTCCAGTTTCCAGAAATGGGGCCAGTTCCACAGGGGCGGATGGTTAGGGTGGGCCAGGTGCAGAGGCAGGCCCTGCAGAATCTGCAAATAGTGGCTTCAGTGTCGAGGCTGTGGCGAACGGGGTGTGTGCTATGCAGCAAAGACATGGGCTGTCACACGTGCACACAGAGACGCAGCACTCAGGGTCCCCGTGCCCATCGGTGGAGGTGTTCACTTCTCACATTACTCGACACGTCTGTGTTCCCCGTGCCCTTGGCTTCATGCTAGAGAGAGGAGTGGACACAGGTTTTCTCTTCCCCTGAGGACTGCAGATGGGGTTGGTGTAGATGTAAAGCAGAATCAACCAGAAGGCGACCAGCCCTTTCAAGCTTTCAGACCCTGACGTGTGCTTTTTTCTTATCTGCACTACCTTTCCCTTCCCTTCTCTTCTCGCCTCAGCTTTACCCATCACCTCCCCCAGGTTGAGTTAAGGTCCCACTTAGCTCCTCTCTGTTATGGAATATGCTGTAGTGTGCATTCTTTGTTCATACTTCAGATTGGCCGGTTCAACACATTTTGAGGATTTTCTTTGGGCCAGGTACTGGATTAAACCTAGTGAGCAAAAATAGATACATGCTTCCTGTCCTCAGAAAGCTTGCAGTCTATTGGGCAAGCACATAGGGGAAGATCATATAAGTAAACACTAATTGCAACTGCGACAAGGCCCGTGGAAGAGCAGGGCTAGACTTGACCCAGTCTGGGGTATCGGGGGCCGTTTCCTTGAGGAGGCGATGATTGGGCTGGGCAGAAGCTAAAGATGTAGAGAGGCAGAGGAAGAGTTTCCCAGGCAGACGTGCAAAGGCCCTGGGGTGAGAGGGACCATGGTACAAGAGGGAACTTAAAAACAAAAGTCCAGAGGAAGGATGGGGTGAGCGATAGGAGGAGTGTGATATGTGATCGGGCTGGTGAGGTAGGTAGACTGCATGAGCCCTGTGAACTAAGTTAAGAAGGTTTGTTGTTTGTTTTGCCTTTATCCTTAAGAACGCAGGAAAACCATTGGCACATTTAAGCAGGGGGTGACATGATCTGATCTGAGATTCAGAAAGCTCTGTCCTGCCCCAGCGTGTGGGGAATGGACTGGAGAAAGCAGAAGAGAGGGGGATGTGGGCAGACCTGCAGGAGGCTCTTGCTGTGGTCCAGGAAGGAACTGATGGCAGCTTGGGTGGGTGGTGTCGGAGGAGTTGGAGAAAGGAGGTTAGGCTGAGACAAACTTAGGAACTCTTGGGATAAACTGAAATGGCCTTTCTTGTCACAGAGCTTCTCAGAGCCTTTAATATGTGGTTCTGAGTCTCCAAGAAAGGACTCGACTAAGAATTTCTCAGAAATCTATAACCACAAAACTTTTTCCCCCCAGAGAATCCTTCACAGTGCTTTTCTGTTACAGAATGCGTTAGGGGAACTGCTACACTACATAACTCCTTCTGGGTATACCTTCCACGGAGAGTTCTGGGTATTGTACAAGGGCCTGTAACTGGGAGTGACCCAGACACACAGCACAGAGAGGATTCGTTTGACCGCGCCTGGAGACTTGGGCCTCAGCAGATGGACTAGGCAGATGGAAGTCCGTTTAGGGAGGTTTCGGAGGCCAGGCCACGAGGCGTTTGGATTCAGTTTGTTCTATGTCAGAGCCATTCTGGACTCTGAGCAGAGCTGTCTTCTGGTGAAAGTGCCTTTTTGGCAAGATCATTCTGGAAAATAGATTGTAAATGCGTTGAGTGGTGAGGCGTGTATTAGCATCTAGTATCCTGGTTTTTCTGGAAGCGAATAGATGAAAACCTGGGCTTGGGTGGGGGAGTCGGAATGGAAAAATGCATCTTTCAGTTTGAGAAGGAAATGTAAGATATTTTCCTTCCCGCCCTTTCCCCTTGGCGGGTGGCCACCATCGGCAGCAGCAGACTGACAGACAGCTTCTGTGTTTTTCTGAGGGTGGGTGAGCACGGGATGTCCTGGGGGCCTGTGGGCTCCCAGAGAGTGCTGGGAGAGAAGATGTGTGTTCAGAACGGCGTTGTCCTTGTCGGGGAGCAGGAGTGGCGTTACATAGGTTCGTAGCTACTGCTAAGGAGGGAGTGAAATTTAAGTCCATCAAGTTCCTGCCACGGCTGAAATCCCACTGTGTGCCTTCGAATAAGTCATTTTACCTCTCCAGGCCCCGGTTCCCTCGTCTGGAAAATGAGTGGGTAGAACAGGCGTCAGGCTGCACCTAAGCTGAACATTCCAGCCCTATCTCAGGGAACTAAAAACTCATGAATTAAGGCAGCCATTCATCCGGTTGAGCAAAAACCCTGTGCCTCTCTGAGAATTATAATTTTGTGAAAGTTTGGATTGGGAATGGGACCTTTGTAAAAAAAATGTGAGGAGTGTACAATTCACACATTCTTTTGAGATACAGACATGTGGTCTGAGGCAGAGATGCAACAAAGTGAGGCAGATTTCAGGCTGGACCGACTCCTTAGTAATGCCAAGATTAACAGCACCCTAATAAGGGAATCTGCTAATTGGGGAACTCAATTTAGGAAAGCAAGGTGCTAAAATTTATTTTTGTGTGGTGTGTCTGGAAGTTGAAAGAATTTTCTCATAGAGACATGGCTATAAATTGGGGTTAGGTTCTCAGGTTAGCTAACAGAAGCTGATCTAGCGCATGACACAGCAGAAATAATGCGTGTTGACTGTAAAAAAAATAGCATAAGCATAAGTGTACAACGTGGCAGTGTGTATGTTTGGTGACTACCGTCAGATACGTTAATATATGCTTAGACACTGAATAACACATAGAGAGCCCTGGCCAGGTGGCTCGGTTGGTTGGAGTGTCGTCCTGTACACCCACAGTGGCTGGGGGTTTGATCCTCTCTGTCAGGGCACATACTCAGGTTGCCGATTCGATCCCTGGTCTGGGTGCATACAGGAGGCAACTGATCCATTTTTCTCTCTCACATTGATGTTTCTCTCTCTCGCTTTCTCTCTCTCTGTCTCTTCCCCTCTCTCTCTAGAATCCATGATAACAAAAAAAAAAAAATACATAGAGAGCCAACTGATTCACTGAAGTGAATCGTGAGTGCCTGAGTGCCAGGTGTTGGACTGGGCCCGCGGTGAGGTGCAGGCCCTGCCTGTGAAGCGCTCAGTCTGGTTCTCGGCCTGTCAGGTTCTCAGGTCAGGCCTCCTGGGGCTGCCTCCAGGCTCCTCTGCCTGCCAGCCTTGAGACTCAAAGCAAGAGACTTACCCTCTCAGGGCCTCCGTTTCCTCACTTACAAGGAAAGGATATACCAGTTCCTCCCTGAGGGAGTAACTTAAGAGTTAAGTGAGATGCCTTTGGAAGTCAGCGCCATGTCTGGATCAAGCTCTCTGTAGCTGTCGTTAACGCCTGCCTGGCTTAGAGACTTGTCCTTGGGATGTGACCTGCAGCTCACCTGGGGCCAGTAGTGCATTGGGCTCCTGGTCCAGTTCCCCAGGTGTAGCCCCGGAATGGGATGGATGGGGTTGGAGCTCATTGGCCACAGAGAAAGAGAAGTGTGGAAGGGAAAGTAGGCTAAGGAAAGAAAATGTTGTCTTCTTCCCCCCAGAAGAGTTAAGGAATAACTTACCAGCAAAGAGAATGGCCTTGGGGTGATGGGCTGAGGCCCCAAGAGCTATCTGAGAAATGCATGCCAGTCAGAGGGGTGTCAGAGGTACCAGATGGGGAGGGAGAGGAAAGGTACTGGCAGCCAAAGGAGGGAGAGGAGCAAGAGGAGCCCCTGACAGTGATGCCCTGCCTGTCACCTCGGTCCCCACAGTGTCACTCACAAGGGGGCAGGTTCTGGGAAGGGTCTAAGCAGGGGCATCCAACCTTTTGGCGTCTCTGGGCCACATTGGAAGAAGAGGAGTTGTCTTGGGCCACACATTAAATACAGAAACACTCATGAGAACTGATGAGCAAAAAAAAAAAAAAAGGTTTTAAGTAGATTTACAATTTTGTGTTGGGCCACATTCATAGCTATCCTGAGCCACAGGTGGCCCATGGGCCGCAGGTTGGTCACCCCTGAATGCATGTCTGTGCATCTCAAGGTGGCCAAAACTTTCTTTGGTTTGTGTACTTGTTCAAGCACCAGGTTTCGTCTTTGGTGTCCATGCAGACACATATCTATCAGGGATCTAGTTTATTTACTGGGAGACTTTGTCTGGGGAGCCTGGGGCAGCGGGTAATCAGGAAGATAGCAGACCAGACTCCTCAGGAAGTACTGTTTTGTTTCAGGGCCCCACACTGTGAGGGAGTTCTTGAGACTAGTCCCGGTGGGTGAGGAAGGACCTTTGAAAGTTTAGCCTAAAGAAGAAAAGACAAAATACTATGGTGTGAGGGAGGTCTCAAGGCCTCAAGTGTTAAAAAGGCTGTTCTTTGGAGGCAGCACTGTACTGTGCTTGCTTGGTTGGTCCCAGTGAGGTTGCAGGAATGCAGATAACAGCTCGGCAGGAAAGAGGCATTTCCATGCCTGAGAGCTGTCAGCAAATGGACAGGCGTGTTTGGAGCCGTAGTGTGTTTCCAGATCCTGGGAGCAGAGGCTGGATGGCTGCTTATCTGCCAAAGATATGGTAGGGGGTGGGGTGGAGGGATACTGGAAATTCAGATTCAGGTTTAAAACAGAAATTTGACCCGAGAAATTTGGTGTCCCAAGTGGCACTGGCGTTCTACCACTGTATGAGGGAATGAGATATGAATGAATGAATGAATGAATGAATGAATGAATGAATGACTGACTATCCAGGTGTGTTTGAGTGTATCTGGAGGAATGGAAACTTTTGGCAGGCCTGAGAGAGGAAGTAACATTCACCTGCCATTTGGGTACCAGATCCTTAATCACAGGGATGGACGTGATTTTAGAGGCCTTTGGACCGTTGTGCTCCTGACTCTCTCCTTAGGCCACAACTACTTACATTTCAGTTGTGAACATGTGTAACTCTTGTGGACTTCAAACTCCTCAAGAATGGGAATGTGTCTTGTTCAGTTT
>PVKM010053215.1:0-10085 GCA_004027735.1 Carollia perspicillata | reverse complement strand
GCAAGACTCCTGGATTAGTTTCCCCTGGCTGCTTTAGAGAATTGCTCTGAACTTTGTGGCTTAAACAAAGGAAATCAAGGTGTCAGCAGGGCCTCACTTCTTCTGGAGGACCCATTCCTTGTCTCTCCCAGCCTCTGGGGGCTGCTGATGCTCTGTGGCTTATGGCCGCCGCATCACTGTCTCCAAATCTCTCCCTGCTCATCTTCACACCACCTTGCCCTTTGTGTGAATGACCCAGAGTGTGAGGGCAGATGCCCTAAGGAAAAATCATGGTTCCTTACCTGTTTCTGGACCCGAACCCATTTTTAGACCCCAACTACAGGGGGGAGGTTGGGTCCCTGTGAAGAATGACCCCTCAATGCCACAGCAAATGTATTCATTAGTGATTTCCCTGGTCCTTTCCCAGAGGGAGCCGTGACCCATGGTGTACTGCAGCTGGCTCGTACAATGTACAAGAGTCAATTGTTAAATTATGGGAATTTTGTAAGTCAGTTGTTAAAGCCATTAAAAATTAAACTGTAGCCCTGGCCGGCATAGTTCAGTGAATTGAGTGGGGGCCTGTGAACCAAAGGGTCATGGTTCAATTCCCAATCTAGGTCACATGCACTGGGTTGCAGGCCAGGCCCCCAGTTAGGGGGGGCACTTGAGAGGCAACCACACATTGATGTTTCTCTCCCTCTCTTTCTCTTTCCCTTCCTCTATTTCTAAAAATAAATGAATAAAATCTTTTAAAAATTAGATTATAGAAACATGATGAAAAATTATATTAAAACGAAAATAATAAATACTCATAAGTGACTTCCTGGTTATTTTACTACATTTTCCTATTTTCTATGCCCCTGAGGTTATTTATGTGTTATGGGTTAATTGCATTCCCCCCAAAAGATACATTGAAGCCCTGCCCTGGCTGGGTAGTTCAGTTGGTTAGAACATCTTCCCAATATGCCAAGGTTGTGAGTTCAATCCCCAGTCAGGGCACATGTAATGAATGCGTCCATAAGTGGAACACCAAATCATTATTTCTCTCTCTCTCTCTCCCTTTCTCTCTCTCAAATCAAGATACGTTGAAGTCCTAATCCCTAGTAGTCAGAACATGACCTCATTTGGAAATAGGGTCATAGCAAAAGTAACCGTTAATATGAAGCCATTGGGGTGGACCCTAATCCAATAGACCGGTGTGTTTATAAAAAAGGAAGAAGGCACACAAAGGGATAGACGCACAAGGAAAGCTGGCCATGTGACAACTGAGGCGGAGGCTAGAGTGATGCATCCAAGGAAGGTGAGGATTGCCGACCCACCCCAGAAGGTGGAGAAGGCAAGGAAGGATTCTCCCTACAAGGATCAGAGGATTTCCTCCCTGGCCCTGCTGATACCTTGATTTTGGACTTCTGGCCTCCAGAACTGTGAGGCAATAAACTTTTGTTGTTTTAAAGCACCCAGTTTGTGGCACTTTGTTATGACAGTGATGGGAAGGGAAAATGTTTTGTCTGTTATATCTGTGCAGAAATACTGTGTAACGATGTCCTTCTGCCCATTGTGCTGGCAATTTCCTTGGGTAGCAAACAGCACACTGGTGAAAAGGGAAATTGTAGACCTCTGGATAACTGTTGAACACAGGGCCTGGATTAATAGTGATGCTGGGGACCCAGACGGCCATCTCAGTTCTTCTGTTTGGGGGGACTATGAAGGCAGGTGATACATAGAGTCATGAGCCAGGTCTGGCTCCCAGACTGTTACAGTGGGGAGAGCCCACTGGAAGCCTCTGAAACCGGGCCTTTCTCATCCTGGCCATCATAATTTAAAAAAATTGTCTCCTCCCAGCCCTGACCGGTGTGGCCCAGTTGGTTGGGCATCATCCTGCAAAGCGAAAGGTCGCTAGTTCAATTCCCAATCGGGCATATATCTGGGTTTCAAAGTGCATACTGAAGGCAACTGATAGATGACCGATGTTTCTCTCTCGTACTGGTGTTTCTATTCCTATCTTTCTTCTTCCCACCCCCTCTTTCTAAAAATAAATAAAATCTTTTAAAAAGATCATCATCTTCCATAACTGGCAGAGATTAGTGCCACCCTCAAAGACATGAAGGATGCAGAGGCGGTAGTGCCTGTCACAACCCCATTTAGTTCATCTGTCTAACCTCTTCAAACACCATGGATTATGGTGGATGATAGTGGATGTGCAAACTTAACCAGGTAGTAGCCCAAATTGTAGCTGCTGAGCTGGACGTGGTAACCTTGCCAGGGAGGATTCACACTGCCTCACTGTGTCATATGTGGCTGTTGATCTGGCAAATGCAATCTTTCCATCCCCACCAGAAAGGAGGATCAGAAGTAGTTCACATATACGCAGGATGCCGAGAAGCACATTTAGAATCTGGTGCCTGGGATGTGTCAGCAGTGCCGCCAGGTCCTTGAGGACCTGGACCATCGGGACCTTCCACAGACTTTACATTGGCCCACTCCTCAATGTGAACATGCTAATCAGCTGGTACGAGGAAGAAGTGGCAAGTACATTGAAAGATGTGCACCAGAGGGAGGGAGAGAAATGTTTCAAACATTTAGGCACCTGCCCCTTAAGTGAAGTTCTTAGGGGTCCAGTAGTCTGGGCTATGTCAGGACATACCCTCCAAAATAAACTTATTGCAACTCACAGTTCACACTATAAAGAAAAAGGTACAAGGCTCGTTAGGCATCTTTGGGGTCAGCAGACAACATATTCCACACTTAGGAATAATGGCCCAAACCTTAACTGTGGAAAGGTGTCAGCTTTGAATGGAGTACAGAACCAAAAAGCACACTATAGCAGGTCCAGGCAGAGGTGAGAGCAGCTTGTCACTAGAAGCATATGATGTTATAGACCCTATGGAACTAGAGGTATCTGCATTAAGGAAATACCCCTGTGGAGTTTGCACAAACCTCAGTAGGAAAATCACAACTCAGCCTACTAGGATTCAAGGTTGGGGCGTCTACAACAAAGCATGCACCATGCATAGAGCAGTGCCTGGCATGCTTCTGTGTCATGGTAGAGGAAGCACAGGGCCACGAGGCATCAAGTGACCAGTAATGAGCTGTCTGACCCACCAAATCATAAGCAGCTACTCGCTGGAATGTGAAAGTGGTACATACAGGATCTTGCACAGGCAGAACCAGCGGACAAATCAGCTACATGAGCCGGTGGCCCAAGTTCCCATGTCATTCATCACTGTTGCCTCACTGCATATCCCTATGGTCCCATGGTAGGGGCTTTGATTGGCTGATGATGAACGAAAGAGGCTAAGCTTGGTCCATGGATGAGGTGGTTCAGTATGTGGGTAAAAGAAGAAAACAGACTTTGGTTTCACTACAAACCAATTTAAGGGTGACTCCGAAAATTGGTGGTGAGAGGAAATCATGCCAATGGTCAGAGTTCCAAGTGGTAAAACTGATCACCCACTGCATGGAAGGAGAAGTAGCCCGAGGTGACTATACAGGAATTTATGCATCAGTGACCCTGATGCTTGGTCAGCAGCCTGAAGTTAGTCTGAAAAATATGAGATGATTACAGATGAGGAGGATGTTTGGGATAAAGGTATATGGCGGACATATGTGAGTGGACATACAATAGGAAGTTTTTTTTTGCTTGTCAATGGTCACCAGAAAGAATCAACTACTAAAGTGGTACTAATCTACCACGAAGAAATAAAGACTTGGCCAATTCCCCTTGGAACCTCCCTAGCTCTGGTACCATAGGCACATGAATGGAGTAGCATAGTGGCTGGATGGAGGCCACACATGGGGCCCAACAGCATGAGCTCCCATTCACCAAAGCTGACCTAGCTACTGCCACTGATGAGTGCCAAGCCTGCCAGCCAGGCACATCGTCCCCTGAGAAGACCAACCTGCTCTTTGGTGGTGAGTTGACTTCACTGGATTCTTCCACGCTGGATGGGGCAGTGATTGGTCTTGACTGGGATAATCCAGCTATGGCTTTGCCTCTTCTGGCCTCAAGGCCTTGGCTGAACTGCCAAGGGATTTCAGAACTCTGACCCACCAACATAGAATTCTGCATAACATCATGTATCAAGGGACTTCACAGCAGAGGAAATGCAGCAGAGGGCTTACAAACATGGGATCTACTTGTTCCACTACAAACCCATGACCCAGAAGCTTCTGGCCTAATTGAGCAGTGAAATGGCCTCTTAAAGATGCAGCTTAGGCCACAGCTTGTAACTGAAACCCTTCAAGGAGAGAGTACATTACTAGGCATTCAGTACACACCTTAGGTCAACCATCACTATATGGTGTTGGGTACCCAATAGGTAGAAAAATGAGTCAGAGGACCAGGAGGTGAATGCCAAATGGTATTGCTTACCATCATTCCCTCTAACACCTTCCCCTTAGAAATCAATGCTTCCTACCAGAAAAAGTTTAGGCTCTGCAGATTTGAAAGCCCTGGTTCCCAAGAAGGGTCCTTTCTACCTGGAACACAGAAAGAATCCCATTAAGGACTGATTATTATCCAGTCACTGTGCTCTTCTTCCAAGAGAGGGGGCAACATCATGGCAGGGGCCATTGACATGGTTGTCAGCAAGAGTGTTAGGAAGAGGAAGGGCTGTTGCTACATGGTGGGGGCGGGGAAGAATGTGTTGAGTGCTCAGCTCATCCACTGGGACATCTTCAGTTACTCTGTTGACTAGTTTTAGTGAAAAAAAAAATGAATAGGTAGACAGCAGCCATAGCCTGAGTAGGTCATGCTAACAAGGGCCTCACAGCATTCGGGGATAAGGGTCTGTGTCACCACATTAGGTAAGCCACCTAAACCAGTAGAAGTACTAGTTGAGGGTGCAGGGAACCTAGAATGTATGGTAAAGGGGAGAATGTGACCAGCTGCAGAAGTGGTGATGTAGATCATTCTAATAATCCTTCCATCATAAGTTCCTCCAGAAGATCAGACCAATCAGAATCCTGGAAAAGCTGTTTCCAGAAGGGGCAAATTGAGCACCTGGAGCAAACGGATCAAAGTGGTGCAAGGAGTGGACTGTAGCGGATACTGTGCTGGTCAGAGTCAAGCTTCTGAGAGCACACAGCCATGTCCCTTCATTAGAATTTTCCTCATCCACAGCGAACTGCCTCGTCCATGTTTGTGCCCCAGTCCAAGAGGAAAGCCGACAACCAGTAACTGACTGATGTGGAGATACAGAGGCCCAAATCTCTTGCATCAATTTGGAACAATTCTGAAGGACCTTTCCAGCTCCAGAGCTCTGTATGGGATAAGGTAAAACCTTGGACTCAACTGTGTTGTAGCTTAGCTTCCCATCTACCCAGCTTTGCCTCACATTTGCCCTTTATGTATAGATCCCAAGAGTACTCTCCAGTAAAACTTTTGCTTGGAAGTGCTCATCTCATAATCTGTTTCCAGGAAACTAAATCTAAGATAAGATTTATGGCAAATCTGGTTCAGCTTACTGGGGCCTCTTCCCTAGTTCTTTTCACCAAGACTCTCCCTTCTTTCTTCTTCCACCTTATCCTTAGCCTGAAGTGGCCGACGTGAGATGATGAAGTATCAGGAACTTGATGAGGTGAGCACGTGGCCACCCTCCCCATCAAGCCACAAAACAAAACAAAAAAAACCTCTCTATGAAATATACTAAAACTATCTAGTACATGAACAATGTAAATTCAATATAAAACTGGTGGCCTTATTTCTTTTTCCAATTTTCCATCAAGAGAGCAGGGAAAACAAAGAAAAACTATGAGCATTTTATTACTTTTTTCTTTTTTTCTTATTTTAAAATCTTTTTATTGTTATCCTATTACAGTTGTTCCAATTTTTCCATCTTTGCCCTCCCCTGCCCATCCCACCCCATGCTCCTACAATTAATTCCCACACCATTGTTCATGTCTGTGGATCACTCATACATGTTCTTTGTCTGGTCCCTCCCCTTCTTCCCACCATTATCCTCCTCCCCACTTAAGTCTGTCTTTTTCTTTCAACGTGGCCTTTCTCTCTTCTACTCCATTGTCCCCCACCCTCCTTCCCTCTACCCTCATTCATAATTCCAGGGAGAGACTGGACAGGAGTTGGCCATGTTCCAGGGTGCGGAGAAACTATTGGAGTCTGGTGTACAAGAGTGTTGAAGAACCAAAAAGAGACATGAGTTCTAGTACCCCCTAGAAACTTTTGTCCATTGCTGGGTCTGTTTCATTGGGAATGCGTCAAATTTCACAGTTATCACAAAACTCACTTTTCACGTTCGTTTCTGTTTTCTGTTTGCTTTTAGAGCTCACATTTCATAGTGATTAACAGTATGGACTCTTATGCTAAGAGTAATTTGTTTTAAATCCTAACTTATTGGCTGTGTGAAATTGGGTCAGAGATTTACCTGTTTTTCATTTTTCTGGCCCTAAAATGTGTGCTGATAACAGTATTTACATCATGGTTATTGTGTGAATTCAAAGAGCTATACTTCCCCCACACCAGTGGGCAGCACTTAGAATATGAAGACCCACTGAGATCTTTCACTAAATTTTTTAGCTATTGTTGTAAAAGAGGATGTTTCTCCTTGCTAAGTTATCGCATTTCAGGTATCATGTGATCATACTTTTTTCATTTTTAAAAAATTATATTTTACTGATCATGCTATTATAGTGATCCTGATTTTCCCACTTTGCCCCCCTCCACCCAGCCTCCCCAACTCCCTCAGGCAATCCCCCCACCATTGTTCATGTCTATGGGTCATGTGTGTAAGTTCTTTGGCTACTCCATTTCCTGTACTGTATTTTACATCCCCATGGCTATTCTGTAACTACCTATTTGTACATCTTAATCCCCTCACCTCTTCATCCATTTCCCCACACCTACCATCCCATCTGGCAATATCAAAACACTCTCTGTATCTCTGATCCTGCCTCAGTTCTTCTTGTTTGTTTAGTGTGTTTGTTAGATTCAGTTGTTGATAGATATGTATTTATTGACATTTTCTTGTTCATAGTTTTGATCTTCCTCTTCTTCTTAAATAAGTCCCTTTAACATTTCATCTAATAATGGTTTGATGATGATGAGCTCCTTTAGTTTTTTCTTGTCTGGGAAGCTCTTTATCTGCTCTTTGATTCTACATGATAGCTTTGCTGGATAGAGCAATCTGGGCTGTAGGTCCCTGCTTTTCATGACTTTGAATATTTCTTGCTAATCTCTTCTAGCCTGCAAAGTTTCTTTTGAAAAATCAGCTGACAGTCTTATGGGAATTCCCCTGTAGGTAACTAATTTCTTTTCTCTTGCTGCTTTTAAGATTCTGTTTTTATCTTTAACCTTTGGCATTTTAATTATGCTGTGTCTTAGTGTGGGCTTTTTTGCATCCATCTTGTTTGGGGCTCTCTGTGCTTCCTGGCCCTGTATGTCTATTACCTTCACCAAATTAAGGAAGTTTTCTTTCATTATTTTTTCAAATAATTTCCAATTTCTTGCTTTCTCTTCTCCTTCTGGCACCCCTATGATGTGAATGTTGGGCCTCTTGAAGTTGTCCCAGAGGCTGCTTACACTAGCCTCATTTTTTTGGATTCTTTTTCTTCTTGTTGTTCTGATCAATTATTTTTTGTTTCCTTGTGTTCCAAATCATTGATCTCATTCTCAGTTTTATCCACTCTACTGTTGTTTCCCTGTAAATTGTTCCTTATTTCAATTAGTGTATCCTTCATTTCTCACTGGATCTTTTTTATGCTGTTGAGGTCCTCACTAACTTCCTTGAGCATCCTTATAACCAGTGTTCTGAACTCTGCATCTGAAAGATTACATATCTCCATTTCATTTAGCTTTTTTTTATGGAGTTTTGATCTGTTCTTTTATATGGGCCATGTTTCCTTATCTCCTCATTTTTGCAGCCTCCCTGGGTTTGTTTCTATATTAGGTAGAACTGCTTTGACTCTGTGTCTTGGTTGTGTGGCCCAATATAATAGGTGTTCTGTAGGGTGCAGTGGCATAGCCTCCCCTATCACCCAAGCTGGGTACTCAAGGTGTACCTTTTTGTGGGCTGAGTACACCCATCTCTTGTAGTAGAGACTTGATTGCTGTTGGCAAGTCAGTGGGAAGGATTTACCCAGGGCAGTCAGCTTCAAGGACTGGCTTTGACTACTGACCACCAACCTCTGCCCTCTGTGAAGAATCAGCTGTGAAGAGGAATGGTGGTAGAGCTCTGACATGGTCTATAGCTGCCCACTTGGTGTGCAGGCCCTGGGATTTCCCAGGTGGTGCAGGCCAAGGTCAGCCCCCACCTGAGTTTTGTCCAGGGCCACTCTGCCTGAGCTATAAAGTAATCAGAGATAGCTGCTACTTGTGCTGGGCTTGGAGAGTCCCAGACAAAGCCAAGCTGTAAGTCTAGGTTGACTACTACTAGTGCTGGGCCTGGGGCTCACTGAGGCCAGCTGTTGTTTGTTTAAGAGGATTTAGGAAGTTGTGAAGCAAGAGCCAAAGAAGCTTGGGTGGGCCCCAAAGTTGGGTGGGGCAGAGTCTCCAGAGATCTCCAAGTCAGGTCAAACAATGTTAGCCAGGTTGTTGGAGTCTCAGATATGGCACCAACTGACTGGCTTTGTGGGGGCAGGGTTAAGAAAAGGGACAATGACCTCTGCTCACCTTGATGCCAGACACTCCAGATTCTCCCTGTATGCCACTGGTGCCTTTCAAACTGCTACCCAGTGCTGGAGCTCAGAGGTAGTGAGTCTGAGTAGGTGAGTCTATGTCTTACAGTCTTTCAAGGCCAGGCAGATTAACTTGGGATTCAAACAGACGGAAGAAAATTCACAGAGCTGTGGAAATGCCTGACATGCCTTTATTCAAGGGTGGGGTGATCCACACACGCCGCAAGCAATGTGAACTACCAACTCCCTTATATATTAAATGTACACAAGACCAGCAGTGTGCCAAGATATTGTATAACTAGCATGATTCAGTGCATGCAAGCCCATTCAAGGCTGTGGGAATACTGTATATTGTGCCCAGTCTCAAGGCAGTGAGAACGCTGCTTATCTTGGTTGCCCAGACATCTGGGTGAGGAAGCCTGACTGACTTCATTTACCCTAGAGTCCATGTGTGGGTTCTTTAAGAGGAACTGCTTGGGGCTCCAGAAGTCTCTTCCACCAACTCAATCCCCACTGGTTTTTGTAGCCAGAAGTTATGGGGACTTAACTTCCTAGCAATGGAACCCTGGGCTGGGGGGCTTGGTGTGGGGCTGAGACTCCTCACTCCTGAGATATCCTTCCTGAATTTTTATCCACCACATGTGTGTGTAGGACCAGCCCATTCTCTGTCTGTGCCCCGTTACTAATCCGGATGGATGTGGTCTCTTTAATTCATCCATAGTTGTCAGACTTCCATTCAACTTGGTTTCTGATGGCTCTGGGTAATGGTTGTCCTATATTTTAATTGTAATTTTGATGTGGTTGTGTGAGATGAGTCATTTCTGACTATGTTGCCGTCTTGACTGAATGTCCAATGTGCTCATATTTTATATAATTATATTTCATGTGTATTTTTCTCAATGTTGACAATACAATGAACACATAGAGTGTGTCTCGTGTGTGTGCATGTCCTTGCACATGCATGCTGATGGAGTTGGACCATTTTCCCCCATGCCATTGGGCAGGTAGGAATAACTCTTTAGCGGAAGATTCAGGAACCCAAGAGAGACCCCCAGTGAGGCTCACTCACCTGAGAATGAACAGGATAGAGAACGTAAGACAGGGACAGGTGAGAGGGAGCCAGCTAACTTCCCCATGGATAACAATTATCAACTAGAGCAAATGATTTTGGAAAACCCAGCCACTTGAAGGCACCAAAAAGCAACCAGAAGCAGGCAGAAACTGGAGGGAATCCAACCTTGTAAAGAACAGGCACACAATCTGAGACTAAGTTGATGTGGCTTTTCCTCTGGGGACAGACCTCCATCCACGTGGCAAGGGACTCATGTGGCTTGAACTCAAGCAGCAAACCAGTCTTTGACTGGAGGTCTCAGACACCAGAGTTTGGCACTGTCAGAGCAGCTGGAAATTGAGGGGAGAAAGCCCAACATGGAGGGAGTCCCAGAGGCAGAGGACCCAAGTCAGTATATAAATTA
>PVKM010053214.1:0-10073 GCA_004027735.1 Carollia perspicillata | reverse complement strand
AAGTGCTCTTTCCATTTACCTGTTTGTCTGTTTATCTATCTGTAGACTGTTTTTTAGAGCAGCTTTAGGTTCATAGAAATATTGAGCAGAAGGTACAGAGAGTTCCCGTATATTTCTCACCCTCTCATCCATTTATTTATTTTTCACATTTTTTATTGTTGTTCAAGTACAGTTGTCTCCATTCCTCCCCTCCACTGCCCTCCACTCCAGCCATCCCCATTTTCCACCCTTTATACATGTTCCTGAAAACCTTTCCCCCATTCCCCCCATTATTTTTAATGGAATTTAAATTAATCTTTCATTTCCTTCAGCTGTGTTGTGTTGTTTCATGTATAAGTGTATAACTTGCAATGATTAAATTTATTCCTAGGTATTTTATTATTTTAAATGCTAGTATAAATGGAATTGCTTTCTTAATTTATTTTTTTTTTCATTTTTCATTTCTGTTGTATAGAAATACAACTAAGTTTTGGGTGTTGATTGTGTAACCTACAATTTTGTTGAATTAGTTTACTATCTCTATTAGTTTTCTAGTGAGTTGTTTAACATTTTTTTTATGTATAGGATCATGTCATCTGTGAACAGAGATAGTTTTACTTCTCCCTTTTCCATTTCATGCCCTTTATTTCTTTTTATTGTGTAATTGTTCTGTCATGAAATTCTAGTACCATGTTGAATTAGCAGTGGTGAAAGCAGGCGTTCTTGTATTCTTCCTCATCTAAGGGGGGAAGCTTTTAATCTGTCTCTGTTAATTATAATATTAGCTGTGGGGTTTTATTTGAAATGTTCCTTTTCTTATTCTTCTTTTTTTATTTTCACGCCTTTTTTTTTAAATTTGGAGAGAGAGCAGAGGTGGGGGATGGGGGCGGGGAGGGAAAGAGAGAGAGAAAGAACACAAGAAACATCAATGTGTGAGGGAAGCAGTGATTGGTTGCCTCTTGTACTTGCCCTGAGGTACCAGGCAAGGGTATACATGCCCTTTTTCATGTTGAGGAAGATTCCTTCTATTGCTAGTTTTTTTAGTGCTTTTTTCACGAAACGGTGTTGAATTTTGTCAACTTTTTCTCTTTTTATTGTTGTTCAAGTACAGATGTCTCCATTTTCACTCTACCACAGTCCCCTGCCCCACCCATCCCTACCTCCCACTCTGGATCCTACCCCCTTGGGTTTTGTCCACGTGTCCTTTATACATGTTTTTTGATGACCATTTCCCTTTTTTCCCTCATTATCCATCTGCCCTCCCCTCTGGTCACTGTCAGTTTGTTCTTTATTTCAGTATCTCTGGTTATATTTTGCCTGCTTGTTTGTTTTGTTGATTAGGTTCCAGTTATAGGTGAAGTTATATGGTATTTGTCTTTCACCCCCTGGCTTATTCCACTTCGCATAATGCTCACCAGATCATCCCATGCTGTCGCATAGGGTAGGAGCTCCTTTTTTCTTCCTGCTGCATAGAATTCCATTGCGTAAATGTACCATAGTTTTTTGATCCACTCATTTACTGGTGAGCATTTAAGTTACTTCCAGCACTTGGCTATTGTAAATCGTGCTGCTATGAACATTGGGGTGCATAGGTTCTTTTGATTTGGGGTTTCAGGATTCTTAGGGTATAATCCCAGCAGTGGAATTGCTAGGTCAAAAGACAGTTCCATTTTTAGTTTTTTGAGGAAATTCCTTACTGTTTTCCACAGTGGCTGTACCAGTCGGCTTTCCCACCAACAGTGCACTAGGGTTTCCTTTTCTTCACAACCTGGCCAGCACTTGTTGTTTGTCAATTTGTTTAAGATGGCCATTCTCACTGGTGTGAAGTGGTATGTCTTTGTGGTTTTAATTTGCATCTCTCTGGTGACTAGCGATGTTGAATATCCTTTCATATGTCTTTGGGTCCTCTGTATGTCCTGAAATGTCTCTTCAGGGCCTTTGCCCATTTTTAAATTGGATTGTTTGTCTTCCTGGTGTGGAGTTGTGCGAATTCTTTATATATTTTGGAGATCAAATCCTTGTCCAAGGTATCATTGGCAAATATATTTTCCATACGATTGGTTCCCTTTTCATTTTACGGCTGTTTTCTTTAGCCGTGCAGAAGCTTTTTATTTTGATGAAGTCCCATTCATTTATTCTGTCCTTTATGTTCCTTGCTCTAGGGGACATATCAGTGAAAATACGCGGCATGGGATATCTATGATTTTCCTGCTCTGTTCTCTTCTAGGACCGTTATGGTGTCATATTTTATATTTAAATCTTTTATCCATCTTGAGTTTATTTTTGTGTATGGTGTAAGTTGGTGGTTGAGTTTCACTTTTTTACATGTAGCTGTCCAGGTCTCCCAACACCATTTGTTGAAGAGGCTATTTTTACTCCATTTTATGCTTTTGTCGCTTTTATCAAATATTAATTGGCCATAGAGACTTGGGTTTATTTCTGGGCTCTCTATTCTGTTCCATTGATCTGTGTGTCTGTTCTAATGCCAGTACCAAACTGTTTTGATTACTGTGGCCTTGTAATATAGTTTGATGTCAGGTATTGTGATCCTTCCTACTTGTTCTTCTTTCTCAAAATTGCTCAGGCTATTTGTCGTCATTTATGGTTCCATATAAATTTTTGAAATGTTTGTTCTATATCTGTGAAATATGTCATTGGTATTTTAACAGGGACTGTGTTGAATCTGTAAATTGCTTTGGGTAGTATGGACATCTTGATGATGTTAATTCTTCCCATCCATGAATGTGGTTTATGCTTCCATTTGTTTGTGCCTTCCTTAATTTTTTTCTTCAGTGTTGTTTAGTTTTCTGAGTATAGGCCTTTTACCTCCTTGGTTAGGTTTATTCCTAGATATTTTATTTTTCTTGTTGCTATATCAACTGGGATTTCCTCCTGATTTATGTTTCTAATATTTCATTGTTGGTATATAAAAATGCCTTCTATTTATGAATATTGACTTTGTATCCATCTGTTTTGCCAAATTCAGAGTTACTTGAGTTATTAATTAGGTTGAGGAACTGGGGACTGGCCTGCAACCTAGGCATATGCTCTGTCCAGGAATTGAATAGCAACCCTTTGGTTCACAGGCTGACACTCAATCCACTGAGCCACACCAGCCCAGGCTCAAATTCCTTTTATACATCAGTTGACAGAATCATGTGTGCCTTTCTTTGTTCATTTTATGTGGTATACTATACTGTTGGATCCCAGTTCAGAATTCCCAATACATAGTTAATTTACATTCCCAGCATAAATTCCACATGGTCGTGATGTATAATCTTTTTAGTATGTTATTACATTTGATTTGTTAGTATTGTGTTGCATATTAGTTATATAGATTTTATTCATACTCAGACTACCATTCAGGGTTTTCTTGGATTCCTCTCTTGACAAGGCATTGCTACCTGAGAAATAACAGATCTCAGTCTTACTTCTCTGAATCAAATTAAATTTTACTTAAATTTTTATAATTGGCCTTTGCTTTTAGAGATTAAAAAATGGTTTCACCTATAATGTTAGCAATGCTTATGGAGCTTCTGTTCAGTGTCAGGGGATGGGCAAAATATTTTACTATGTTATCTCATTTAAAAGGTTATAACTATTAGTACCCTCATTTTACAAATGAGGACATGGAAGCTTGGAGCTAGGAAATGGTAAAGCGAAGGTCATGAGCCCCTTTTAGCCCCTGTTTTTAATCCTTGACCGCTGATTTCTAACTGTACATTATGTCTGACCTGAGATGTGAGTCTGTTATAACATTGCTGAGAACTAACAATAATGTCTGTAACTAAAGAATACCATATGATGGGTTTATTTTCATATCTTTGTTTTCTCTCAGAACTCTTCAAATATAGCAAAACAAAAATGAAAACAAAAAAACAGTAACAGAAACTCATAGGACTAGAGTAGTTCTATTTTTGTATTCTAATGTTATAATGAGTGGATGAGCTGATGGAAGAAGTATTAAAGGAAATCCTAGAATGGCACGAACAAAATCTTTATAAATTTAAATGCACATGAATCAGTCTTCATCATTTCTAAATATCTTATGCATTTTAGAGGACAGCAAGATTTCTCCATGAAACAACGTGATTCTTCTATGTAAATGTTGCGGCATAACAGGTGTGTTGGCTAGTGATAAGATACTCTGCCAAGCAACAAATAAATAATTGCACCTGACTCTCAGGAAGATGTTAGCCCTGGGGTGTATCCGAATGTGATTTTTATATGACATTCTATTTTTTCAGCATCAGAAATAGCTGCATACACCTATCTTGAATGGCGAGGTTGACTCTATTTTTTACTGATTATATTTGATTTTTAATGTTATAAAATATCATTACGAAATAGATCATGAGTTCACCTCCATTTCCAACCCCAGTCCCTCTACCTGGATAAATGCCTTTAAAATGTGTTTTGGTCCTGTCTCTATTAAGAAGTCTTCCTATATTTTCCAGGCCTTGGCTAGCCACTCCTAAATCCTTTCCTAGCCCCCTGTTCTTACCTGTTTGTGGCATCATCAGGCTGACTGGTGATTTTCTGTTTATTTTTCATCACCTCAAGACCATAAGTTCCTTTAGGGATTTGTTTAAAAGGGTAACTTGAGCACTTGTTTCAATGACTGGCACTTAGAAAATGCTTAACATTTTTTAAATTAAAATAATGATGAATGTTTGGTGATGTGTGTGTGTGTATATATGTTCTCACACACACGCGTGCACACACGCACATGAGATTTCACTGATCATCAGATCTGTCCCTCATGACTGGGTGTATGTTTACTTCTCCCTTATAAATTCTGAACTAGCATGGCTGGTTGTAGAGGAGGCCCTTCTCAGATGGAGAATCCCTCTTGTCAGGGATATTTACAACTCTAAGAGCAGACCATTGGACATGATTCCTTTCTTACTGTGATGTTCACTGATGATTACTAAAAACTGCCAAACTTAGTCAACCTGTGTTGAAGCATTTCCTTACTGCACAATTCTTGTAAAAGTGTCCAGCTGCTCTTGGCACTGGTGACGTGGGAGTGCTGAGTTTTAGGTGTGCTGAGGCAGTAGTCTGCATCATAGATTCTGGGTCAAGTTTCTGAAATACGTGACACAAACACATTTTCATTTTAAAATAAATTGGTGCATAAGGTAAAAGATTCACTTCAAATGTTGCGCTTTTTCCTTCTCTTTGCTCATATCTCTTCTACCCTGATTTCATGTAGATTTTGGATGGCACTGTTGTTTCTGAAAGGAAACAGAACTGTCAAGTGTGGAATCAAAATATCCAGTAATACATATGTGGAGTCAAGTTTGAGAATTAAAAGAATGCATTAGTGGGGCTACTTTGGGCCTGAAGGTGTGTTGGTTGGTGGAAAACAGATGAAGCTAGTGAACCTTTCTGGAAGCTGCCTACACAGTCAACATCAAAGCAAAGACACTGGGCAGAAAATAGAGGAGATGTACGAGATGGAAAACTAGGCAGGACTTTAAAAACTTATTATTTTCTAATTGCAGAATAGGTTGTTTCTATCCAGGAGTGATATCCAATAGGTTTATTAACAGCTTGACATTTCTAGTGACTCATCAGAATGAAGGTCATGGCTGGAGTCTTATCCTAGAGGCCATTAAGTTGTTGCACTAGGAGGGCACAGGGAAGAGATTATTTAAAAACTTTTTAAAACTATATATTTTATTGATTATGCTACTGCAGTTGTCCCATTTTCCCCTCTCCTTTATTCCCCTCTGCCCTGCACCCCATCTCTCACCATCATTCCCCCCCTTAGTTCATGTCCGTGGGTTGTACGTATAAGTTCTCCAGCTTCTCTATTTCCCATACTATTCTTAGCATCCCCCTGTCTATTTTGTACCTACTATTTTGTACCAGGGTTCTTATTCCCTGGACCTTTCCCCCCATTCTCCCTCCACCCCTCCCTGCTGATAACTTTCCATGTGATCTCCGTTTTATTTAAAAACTTTTATGGAAGTATAGACTTATTTTAATAAATTGGTGGGTCTATATTAGTGCTTCCTGCTTTCCTTCTACTTTCTCAATAATGCCGGCCCTGCCTGTGTAGTAATGACATCTCTGGAAAGGAGAAAAAGGAAACCATTTTTGAAGTTGATTCTAAGCAGTTAGGAGACATAGGGTATTAGTCTGTAATGAATTAAACATTTCAGTAAAGGACTTCTTCTGTATGTTCAGGAGCTTTAGCTGTATTTGATAGTATGTGCGTGCAGCCTCACTTTCCCCATTGTAACTCCTGTCTCATAGTAGCAGGATCCTGGCTCTGAAGGAGACCCTGGCATTGTGGTTCTCTGCAGTCACTTGCAGTCTGACCTCTTGGGATTTCATCTAGGTCTCCAAACCTTGCTGGATTTGGTTTGTGGCTGCTAATAACCTACAATAAATCACCACAAATCACTCATAGGGGACTAGAGGACAAGGGGAAGAAGCAGTAAGATCATAGAGGAACAATTTGCAGATTAATGAAGGGCCAGTGTCTAATAAATACAGCTCGGACGTCAGAGTACAGAATGATCAGTGTCATCTCCACTGTGGGAGGAGCATCTGGATGCCAGACGTGGGTGGCCGTTTTCTCGGTAACGTCCAGGGCACGGTGCAGTGCAGCATACGGCGCTTCTGAAGAGGGTGGATGAGAGCCGGGATGAAAAATGGCATCATATATGTTTTCTTAGAGTTGGTTTCATGTCTTTTCCTGGTTACTTTAACAATCATCTCAAGTAGGCAGAAATATCGAAAGCCAGAATAAAGGAAAGGAAAAAATGTACTAGAGAAGAAAATGGTAGAATATTTGATGGAAATGTATTGGCTGGAGTGAAGATAGCAACTAAAAGAAAAATCAAAACCTGAGTATTCGGAGAAATGATCGGAGAAATTAAAATACATAAGTAGAGCAAAGGTCATCAGATAAGTTTGACATTTGTGAAGAATAATGCAAGATTGGAATGATTTGTTGTAAGCAAAAGAGAAATCTTGATGGTTTTCACTTCTTAAAAAAAATCTGGTGACAACTTGATGAAAACATACAGTCCTCTCAGATGTGGCTGAATTACTAGTTACCAGGTATGACTGACAAATGTCAGTTCTACTTCTCCAAGGAGGACATACAGAGGGATCAGAGACGTATGAAAGGATGCTCAGCATCATTAACCATCAGAGATGCAAATTAAAACCACCATGAGATATCACCTCACACCAGTCAGAATGGCCATCATAACCAAATCAACAAACTACAATTGCTGGCCAGGTTGTGGAGAAAAGGGAACCCTAGTGCACTGTTGGTGGGAATGCAGACTGATGCAGCCACTGTGGAAAACAGTACTGAATTTCCTCAGAAAACTAAAAATGGAACTGTCTTTTGACCTGGCAATTCCACTGCTGGGATTATACCCTAAGAATCCTGAAACCCCAAATCAAAAGAACCTATGCACCCCAATGTTCATAGCAGCACGATTTACAATAGCCAAGTGCTGGAAGTAACTTAAATGCTCACCAGTAAATGAGTGGATCAAAAATCTACAGTACATTTACACAATGGAATACTATGCAGCAGAAAGAAAGGAGCTCCTACCCTAGGTGTATAGTGGAAGTATTGTACAGTTGTCTGTATTTATGGAAGCAAAAAAGGAAGGGGTGGTAGGTGGAGAAAGGAAGTACTTATTGAGTTAACATGAATATCGAAAGCATCCCCAGGAAGGGTTGTGCACTAAGAGGAAAAGGTGAAGTGACATACTCAGATTGGGTCGGTTCAAATATAGAGACCAGGCCTAGGACCGGCAAAGGAAGTAGCTAAATCTTACCGAGTGAGATTGGGACAGAAAGTCCCCTGCCCTCCATGTTATAATTCATTGTCTTTTGATTCAAAGAGAGGAATTTTGCTATAATTTCGTATTTCTGCAGTATAATTTGAAGGCATTGTTAATGTAATTTCAAATTTTCTTTTAAACGTCGAGTGGTTTGGGAGGTTATACTCAATGATGCTTTTATGTTGCCTAATTAGTGACTTGTTAACATTTTAATATCAGTGAAGAAAAATGAAAATTAAATGGCCGCTATAAAAAGTAATTAGTGAGTAAGATGACAAAAATGAAGTCTCTTGTCTGGTGCTACACACCCCTATCTGCAGGCCTGCTCCTTACCGATACGCCCCTTCTGGTTTCTGCCAGCTGGTGTTCACTGCGCGTAAATGGCAAGAAAACAACTGTCTGGAAGTTCTGTTCCGTCTAAAACCACTGCTTCTCACCTTTCTGACATAATTTATCTGTAAGAATGGACTTTTTGAAATCTTCCTCCTTCCCACATAGGGGTGTGTACAGAGCTTCCACTGAGTAGGTAATACATGATTGACGAGTAAAAAATTATTTAAATGAATAAATCAGCCCTGGCTGGTGTAGCTCAGTGGATTGAGCACAGGTCTGTAAAGCAAAGCGTCGCTGGTTTGATTCCCAGTCAGGACACAAGCCTGGGTTGCAGGCCAGGTCCCCAGTAGGGGACACATGAGAGGCAACCACACATTGATGTTTCTGTCCCACTCTTTCTCCTTCCCTTCTCTCTAAAAATAAATAAATAAAATATTTTAAGAAATGAATAAATCACATTGACCCTCTTTGGAAGGATGACAGTTGTTTGTGATAGGTTTAGTTTCAAATTTACTCACTGAAAGTGTTGTAGTTTCAGGTTTCAAAAATACATTTTATATTTTTCCTGGATGTTTTTGTCTTAGTAACAAGTATAAAAGTTTTTTGAAATTTTCAACACTGTTCTGTAGGGTACTTCTTGTTGCCTTGGTTTTTCATGCTATTTCTTTATGTTAGATTAAGCAATATCTCATAGCATAAACGTTTTGTAGGTAGTTTAAATGGACTACATCATTTCAATTTCCTTAGAAAACAAGCTAAATACTGTAGCAAATAAAACAAATTCATCAGTAAAATTATCAGTAAAATTGCATACACATATAGTTGTGTGACTTGATAATATTTACCTTCTCTTATCAGTCTAATTTTATTATTCTAATACATTTAATTTTTCTTGCCCTTGAATTCGATTATGTTAAGGATGTAATCATTTTGAATATTTTTTTCACTCTAGGTTCCAACCTCCTTTACACTTAATTTATGATTGTCTACCTTGGTCAGGATTTGGTTCGGCCCACTCATCACTTAGAATTTCTTTCTCTACTCTCTCATACCAACATGTAAACTGGTTCACACCTCACCATTAAAATAACCTCTCTTTACCCCATGTACCCTTCTACTTTTTTTTATTCACAGATAAGTTTCTCAAAACAATAATAGAGCCTGAAAATTTCCACTTTTCTGTAGTCTCAGTTTGGTTCCCACTGTCTCCCGTCCTCCACTTTCAGGGACATTCTTTTTGCAGTGACCACTTAATTGTCCACACCCAGTGCTCCCTCTCACTTCTCCCAGAGAATGTTTCCCCTTGGCTGTGGTTAACACCTTTCTTTGAGAATCCTACTCTCCTTTTAAGTTGCCTTTGTTTCCTACTACCTCTCTGCCTTTAGGGCGTACCTTTGTTTTGTTTTGTTTTGTTTTGTTTTAATTTATTGTTTTTCAGTACAGTTTTTGAAATTGGCATTGGGTTTTTCCTGTCTCACACTGTGCTGTCTTTGAGCCAGCTCAGCTAAGCTCAAGAAAGCTTAAAGCTCAGCTAAGCTTAAATGAAAGGGTCTTCTGTCCACCTGCTCTTCTCCATGACATCTCGGTATGCGAACTAGGGTTACGTGATCTCCTGGTCAAGGTCTGCATAGTGTCCTGATCATTCTCTTTCTTACACTTTTCTGGTAATCCTGTAATTGTACTCTTCTTTAATCAAGAGTGATCTTCCTAAAGTGCAATAAAAGTATGTCTCCCTATTGCTTATGATCCTTTGATGACTGCTTATTGTCTTAATATAAAGGTTGAGATCCTTGGATAAGCCCTGAGGAATTCCGTGGTCTGACCCTTACTAAACTCTCCAGACTCGTAGGTGGTCTCCCTCCTCTCCCCCCATTTTCAGGTCATATTCCTATGCTTTATAAGTTGCCATGCTGCTTCATGACTTCTCATTTTCCTCATCAC
>PVKM010053213.1:0-10082 GCA_004027735.1 Carollia perspicillata | reverse complement strand
AGAGTTCATTATGCACTACTGACTTTTCACCCAGACATTTTCCACTGCCCAGGAAATGTCCAATAATCCGAACAGTGGTGACTCCTGGCCAGCCGCACAGCCAGTGAATGGTTTAATTTATCACTGTCACCGCCCTTTACACATCTGACCTGTGATGCTTTTTCCAGCTCAGATTCTTTGGAGGTCACTTGCCTGTTTTCGTCGTCGCACAAAATCTGAGTAGCTGACTACCTATTCAAATAGTACCTTTTCCAGTTTACCAAATAGGCAGGCCCTGACGCAGGGATGATCGAGTGACATCTGCGTATCCTCTAAGAGACAAGGACAAGAAAAAATAGACGTTAAGAAGTTGCAATTTCATATATATTATTATATATAGTCTCATTATTCATACCTATAATTGTTTACATGTCTACAGATATATATGTATGCATGTGTGTATGTGTGTATATATGTGTGTGTGTATATATATATACATATATATAGAGAGAGAGAGAGAAGGAGAGGTACTTTTTAAAGGTTCGCCTGCTTTATTTCTCCATACCTAAAACTTTCCAGAATTGTTGAGATAATATGCCTTGCTGAGTCCAGGGAGGGATTTAAAGGAAAATAATACATAGATATTTTGGAATTATAATACTTAATTCCCTTTTGTGTGTGCATACGTGTATACGTGTATATGTTAATCGTATTGGAATTTAGAATTTAAAAAAAGTTGCTGTGTCAGAAGCAACAGATTCCTCATGTGTGCTGTATTTATACCCACTTCACAATGCAAGGATCCAAAATTTGTCTTCTTCTCCTTTGCTGGTTCCCCAGCCACTCGCGGCATTGTCAGGTTCCTCCGAGACTTTGCATCGGTAAGCAGAGACCATACTTCACCCGGGGTCTCACCAGCAACCCCACCCACGCACAGGACTGCAGGGGGCTTTTCTTGTCTCCAATCTGAACCCAACCTGAAATTCATCATCCTAACAAGTAATTTTCATTGTAGCTTAGTCTTTAATCAGAGAAACGGTAGTTCTTTGTTGTCTTCAGATAAAACCCCAAATTCTCAACTGACCCTTCAGGGTTGACCCTGATCTAGTACTGTGTATCCCCTATGACTCTTCTATCAGTTTCCTGTCACCGTTGTAACAAAGTGCCACTGATTTACTGGTCTAACGCAGAGCTGTTACTACTGTGCAGCTCTGCTGGACTAAAACCCAGCTGGACTAAAAATCAGGGCGCTGGTGGCGGAGTTGTGCTTCCTTTGAGGGCTGCAGGGAGAATCCATGTCCCCACCTCGGGGGGCGCCACCTGCATCCCACGTGGCGCCATCCGCCTCCTTCCAAGCCTGCAGGGGCACGGGGTCAGCTCTTTCCCTCTTACTCCTCCTCTTCATCACATTTCTTTCTCTGCTTCCGACTCTATTGCCTGCCGCGGATAAGGACCCTTCTCATTACCATGGGCCCGCCTGCGTAACCCAGGACTGTCTCCCCACCGTGGGATCCTTAATCTAGTCATGGATGGCTGGTCTGTCTTGCTGGATAAGGTAACAGTTACAGGTTCCAGGGACGGGGACAGGGGCATCTCCGGGAGACCATGGTTCTGCATCTTAAAACCCTCGAACATAAACTTCCCACGATAGCAGTCATAGTTTCTTACTGTGCCCGTAATCCTCTTGCTCATTTTGCTACTATGGATTTGATCTTGCTGCTGTTTTTTAAAATATTTTTTAGTGATTGATTTTAGACATAGAGAGGGAGGGAGAGAGAGGGAGAGAGGGAAAGAAAAGCATCAGTTTGTTGTTCCACTCATTTATGCATTCATTGGTTGATTCTTGCGTGTGCCCTGACCAGGGATCGAACTCTCAACGTTGGCATAACGGGGACAGTGCTCTAACCAGGCAGCTTGTTTCATGCATCTAGAAGACTCCACCCTTCCTTCCCACCGCCCACTGCAATCTAAACAAATTCTCTCCAACCCAGCAAACTGGGTTTTCATCACAAGAAACCACCACCATCCCTAAAAATTTCCATTAGGTTTAGCGTTTTTCAATATTTAAAAACTATTCATTAGGAAAGATACCCTCCCTTATGTCCTAATAAAGTCATCGTTGTTATTTTGTGTCTGTCAAAGTCCCAGAAAAAAAAAAAATCTAGTGGCACTTACAAAGGATTTAACTGAGGAAAGTTGAATAAGTGGATTTTTTACTGAGGGCCTGACAAGAAGGGGGAGGAAGCCCCTAAGGCCAAACAACGGAAGAAAAGCCATGACTGGTCCTGGCAGGAGGAGGGCGCCCTGCAGGCCTGACCTAGAACGCTGGCTGTGGGAGGGGGTCCTGGGACTGGAGCTGTGTCCTCAGGACTAGGAATGCAGCTGGTGTCCAAACTGAAGCCCCGCAGGGAGGGAGCAGGGGAAAGAAATACTCCCTTTTCTCCAATTTTGTCCCCAGCCCACCCACTGCTCACGCCCAGATGGCAGAACTCAACCGCCAGGGCGAGAAAGGTCAAACACACGGCAGAGGAAACGTAACAGTAGTGTTTACCCACCACCTGTTGTTACGTGGGAGACCCTGTGCCCAGAACTGCGCCTGTGTGATGTCATTTCAGTCACAGAAAAGGGGAAAACTTTGGAACAAGTATCCACATTTCTGAGCTAAAGACACCAAAGAGGTTAAATTGGCTTACCCCGAGTCGCACAACCAGTAAAGATCAGCTCAGGTCTCTGACCCCCGACCCCATGCTCTGGGGTCACCGCTGCACAGTCTGCCCGAATGTGAGCCCCTCTCCTTCCTGCGAGGGACTCTGTCCGTTTGTGACTTTCGGGCACACGGTGAAATCAGACGACGCCCTGCCTCGCACTAGTTAGAACTCAAACGAGAGCGCTTTCTCTGGTTGTTCAGGACATAAACATAGAACGGGCCCTAGTTACATTGCGGGTCTCTCCTTCCTGGAAACATTTCAGTTAGCCTGGAAGTAGGGGTCTTCTCTTGTGCCTTCCTGCACAGGCAAGGCTCCCTGGTCAAAATGCAGGCCGGTGAGGCGGTGGCTGGATGTGGAAGGGACTCAGCCACTCGTCTGTGACAAACACACGGCCTCCAATGGTGTGCCGTGGTCGGTCAGGAATTCCTCTCCGGGCATTAACATGTCTGTGAAGACAGCAACTAGCCCACAGGACTGCTGGGGGTTTGCTTGTGCAGTCAGGAGGCAGTGAGGGTGTCCGTGAAATGCACGCACTGCACCGGTTTCCCGTTGTCCTTCCCTGATGCTATTTGGAGCATGCGCTCTGGGGCCGGAGCCCCCAGCTGGGCCTCTGACACCTGCAGCCCGGCGCTCCTCAGCCTGTGTTCCTCCTCCTCCAACCCAACAAGCTTCCCATCAGAATTTGAACTTGATGAACTGTCACATGTCCCTTGAAACATTTCATAAGATAAGGTAGCTCATGTTTAATATACAGAGTGGGGCAAAAGCAGGTGTACAGTTGTGAGTATGCAAAACAGAATTTACTCTTATATTATTAATTAGTGATTATTGCGGTATTTTTTCATGCAGATAGCAGTAAACCTACTTTGCCCCACCTTGTAGATTCAGAAAATTAGGGATTGAAATGCTATTTTTTACCTGCACCGTTCTTCTGTTGTACGACACACAAAACAAGGTATTTCAATTCGTGTTAAAAGTTGAGAAGAAAGATACTCGGCAAGTTGCCACACGCTAAAGTCAGCATGCCCTGCTAGTGCCAGTGCCAGTGCCGCGTGGCTGGAGACCCGTGCTCGCTCTCAACGCCAGTGGGCGTCCAGACACGGAGACCACTGAGGCCGTGCCCGCCCTGGACACGACGGAGCTGCCTTCACCTCCTCTGTGGCGCCGGCTTCTCGGACGTCGCTGGCCTTTGCAGAACAGCTGCTCACGCTGCCCCGGATCCTCGAGTCCCCACATGCATGTCATTTCCAAGAAACCCACTGGACTAAACTGGACCCCCTGCCCCCGAGTCCCGAGGACCGTTGCTCCTGTGACATACCACTTGGTATCGTAATGAGATGTGCAGCCGTCTCCTCAGCTCGCTGTGTGTCCTCTGGGGGTAGGGTCTTTGCTAATCCTTAGCAGAGGCACCTACAGTTTTGTTACTGAGTGAATCATGAAAGGAAAGACTGCAGACCAACTCCTAACACACGTAAGGAATCAGATTGTCTCCTTTCATTGTATCCCACCTGGAACATACACTACCCACCCGCAGTGCCATCTAATTGAATGGAAGTTGCTGGCAATTGAATAATGCACCATAACTCAGTCGCTACGAGCAGAGGAGAGCGCTGCCCATCTGATTGGAACTGCAGGACCATTAGATGTGGACATGTGGGGAAACGTGCGTCTGATCGTTACAGTCAATACCACGCAGCACACCTCCGTGGCCACTCCCTGTCCCAGTTCTTCGTGTTTTTACAAACTGCATCCTAAGACTGGAAACACAGCCCCGGATGCGAGAGACAGGGAACTCTGTCACTGGTCCCGGTGCCCCTCCGGGGCCAGCCTCCTCTCCGATTCGGGCTAAGTGCTCCGCTGGCACCAGCCGTCTCACCAGATCCCAGGAGAACGTCTCATACCTTCGAGAGGAAGCATCAGGAAAAACAGTGACAGTAAATTTTTTTTTTTTTTTAAAGTTCCAGTTGCCCAGGATCCATGACTCTGGTGTGGGCAAACCCCGACCTTCCGGGGCTTGGTGGTGAGCAGGAGGGCTGCGTGTCCGGGAAGGGATCGCAGTGGCACCTACCGTCTCCTGTCATGAAAGGGAAGAGGAAAACTAAACTAAGTCTCGAAAGGAAGTCAAGGTGTATGTACGGTTGGAGTTAAGAATTCATTTTAGTGCTACAGCATTACATTTATAGATTTCTGTAAACGGAACAAGTGAGAAATCTGAACTGAAAAATCGCTGTCATTCAGACATTAAAAGGAATGGTGATGTATGTTTTGTAGGAGTCACCTGAGATCTGCTGAAATAAATGCAAACACACGAACTTCAGTAGGGTGGCTGAATCACATTGCAATGTCAGAAGACTGAGATGGTTAAAATTTGCACATTCTATTGTAAATCCTATTCTCTAAATACAAATTACAAGGTACTTTCAAATTACTTTATTAGGCATACTTTTAGATTGCCAAATACAAAAATTTGAAAACACATGAGAATTGACAAGTCCTTAAAATTGTACATTATATTGTAAATTTTCTGGTGAAAGGATTCTGTACAATATAGGGATACATACAAATAGAAGCACCCCCACACCCTCACACACTTTTTTCGATAAGATTTTGTTTATCGGGTAGGAGGTTTTTTTATTGCTTGGTGACAGTTACAGTACATATTTTTTAATCACAGGAAATTTAGCTGATGAGTACACCAAGTGCCTTTATATATATACATATATATGTATATATACACACACACACACATATATAAAGTGTATATGTATATGTACACTTCCCCTTTCCTTCTCCCTTTGACTGAATTAGCTGAATAACCTTCCCAACCTCCCGCTTAGCTTGGCGTGTGGAAGTCACGTGGGCGTTGCTCTGCAGTCTGAGGTTAGCACATTCTCTCCAAATAAACAATTGCATTTATTGCTGGATACTCGTAACCAGAACTCTGGCTACTTGTTCTGTCAAGTTCACCCTGCAAGCTACGTATAATAAAGTGATTGTTGTTAGGCATCGTTTTTTAAAGATTTTAAGATCTTCCCTTCAACAAGATGGGTTTCAATTAACCATTTTTCTTCTCCAAGCATGGATATCTCAAAAATGGAAATAGGTTTATAGCAACTTATCTTTTCACATTGTTAGAGACATTACAAAACAGAAGGTGGTTTCCTAATTTTACGGCGTCAGTGACAGACAAGTTAAAAGGCTCTGTCACACTGTGACCGTGACTGGGTGCCGGTTGTCCTCTGGGTCCCAGGAACACAGAACCACATAAAACATGGTCTCTGCCCTTAAAAGGCTCACAGTCCAGGAGAACCAGCAGGCAGGCAAAGAAGCTTTGGTGGGAGGAGCCTGCAAGGTGCTCTAAGAAGAGGAGAAAGATCAGTGTGTGTTGCAGGAGAGTAGGATTGCGAAAAATACAAGAGAGAAGCAAGAAGGCTGATACAGCCCCTCCTGTGCTAAGTAAGCATAAGACATTCAGACAAGGTTTCTATCTTGTTTGAAGAATCTCTGCTGCTGTCATTCAAACCATTCCAAACACATTCTGATAGGAAGCGGGACTGATGCATGGAACTACTCTGGGCAGCAAGACTGACTTCAGCTGGCCCTGGAGAAGTGGTGCTGGTATAAACGAATGCACCCAGCAGGTTATCCCTAAGTCGACTTGCCTGTCCCGTCCAGATGTCTAGCTTCAAGCCAGGCATTCTTAGAGATTTACCCTAGTACCTCCTGTGTTTATAGACTTCAGCAGTTTACAAAGCATCACAATCTCATTCCAACCTCATACACCATGCCAAATAAGAGAGGCAGGACAAGTAATCTTGTTTATCATCTAAAATGGAAAACTTTAGTCTAGTAGAGTTTAGGAGAATTTATCTCATGTTGTTTGAATCTAAACAGAAAAGACCAGAATTCGTGTCTTCCCACTCTTGGTGGGCAAGCATGGAACTAGGTATCAATCTTTTACAGCTAAAAGCGGCCTTAGGAAGAATCGAACTCAAAAGTTAAATGCAAAATTGAAAATAAATGCATGACGATGAGGTGATGGGTATTGTTTTAATTTTTTAAATGTTGTTGCAGCACAATTTTTCCAAGTGAGACAGTGTTAATTGTTGAATCCAATGCCCCCGATTCCTAAGTAAAAGAAACCGAGTCTCAAAGAGCCTGAGCCCCAGCGAACACTCACAGAAAACCTCCACTGCCCGGGAAGAGCTGCCTCCCAGCAGGCGGGCCTGCCGCCGGATTCATGTTTGGAGACACCAGAAGTAGGTCAGGCACAACAAACTGAAAACTTTGGGAGGTAGCAACATTAACTTTCTTTGTCTTTTAGAGAGATTAATATAAATTAAATGTAGAGAAATAGGTATAAAGCTACTGATGTATAGATGTCTATTTTCAAAGAACCAATACATAACTGTGAAATTAGAATTTTAAGCAACAGAGCTAAATCATGGTCTTTTCCTCACACCTTCCCAGTTTGTCTTATTTTGGTAAAGAATGAAAGTACCATGTGCAGCCCTATCACTGTAGCAGTTTTCAAGGAGAGGAACTCCTTTCTAAACTAAATTATTCAGTTAAGTGCACTATCGTTGGTGACACTGTCAGTGCCTGAAGGGCCGCCTGCGACGACGTCCCTAGAGCTGCCACACTTTGCAGCTGTGACCTCCTGCTCAGCGTGTCGTCCATGGATGAGTGGCTGCTGCGTGCGAGGGACTTCTTGACAGTCAGCGGAGGGATCCACTCAGTGTTGAGTAACAGAGAAAACATACGTATTCCAGCGAATATGATGGGGGGTTGCAAGTCTGAGATCACATTGACGCTGGGCCTCAAAGATGAGTGGGGCTTATGGAGGCGGCGGTGAGAGGGTGTGGCATTTTAAATGGAGGGGAAGAGCGTGGGCTTAGGCCGCAAAGGAGAAGTTCCCAGGCGGGATGCAGGGGGAACCGAGACTCTGCCTGCGGAGGAACAGCGTCTTGGCGGGGACCAGTGGGAACACGGGCTCGGAAGGCCCGGCCACGGAGGCCTTGAACGCCGGGCTATTTGGACTTCAATGAACAGGAATGGGGACACCGAATAACTCAAAATAAAAGTGTGACGATCGGTCTAGAACTACTAAGTTATAACACAAAATCTGGGAGAAAACATCTGCTCACTCTACAATAAGCTCCTTTTAGTAAAAAAAAAAAAAGTTGTTAAAGATGTTTGAGATCAAACAGTAATTCTATGAAAATTTTTGTAGTCTGTTCGTTCCATCACCGAAGCATATTCATGTTTAAGAAGACAGTCCAAAGCAGTTTGCCTCATAATTTAAATAAATTTTTAAAAAACCCACAGACTTAACAATGTGGGTTTTCACAGTTTTTTAAAAGAGCAGTTGTAGCTATACAGAAAAGGTAAGCAGAAGACAGAGTTTCCATACGATCGGCCCCTGCCACACACGTACACTCTCCCCTATTACTGTCTGGCATTGGTGTGGTCCATTTGTTGCAACTGATGAGCTGATATTGATACATTGTTTTCAATTGAAGTCCACAGTTTACATCTGTGTATATTTGTATGGATTTTGAAAAATGCATGTCATGTGTCCACCATCACAGTATCATAAAGAATAGTTATCATATTTTTCAGACTATAAAGATGCACTCCCCCCAAATTTAGGAGGAAAATGGGGGTGCACCTTGTAGTCCGAATGTAGCTTACCTGGCTTGCTGTGGGGGTGCAGTGGAGTGGCGTCACAGGTTGTTAAATATTTTACCACATTATTTGCTTCAAAATTTTTTTCCTATTTTTCTCCTCCAAAACCTAGGTGCGTCTTATAGTCCTAAAAATACAGTACACTGTCCTAAAAAACCTCCTGCCTTCTGCCTTTCCATCCCTCCTTCCCTACTCCCCTCCAGCCTCTGCAGCCAGGTGTCTTTACACTGTCCTTATAGCTGTGCCTGTTCCTGAAGGCCACGTAGTTGGAACGTACAGTCTGTAGCCTTCTCAGGGTGGCCTGTTTGCTCTCTCTGCTTCCAGTTTCTTTCCCTGTCACTCGCCCAGCCATGCCAATAAACAGCTCTTGTCAGGACCATCAACGGTGCCAATGATCCTCATTCCCAGTGTCATTGGATTTGACCTCTGAGCAGCCTCTGACACAGTGGCTGGGTCACCGCCTCCCCGGGACTCCCACTTTCAGCTGTGCCCTCCCTGCTCCCTGAGAGCCTCTCCTTAGCTACGCAGCTTTAAATTCCAACTCCGTGTTGATGACCTCTCTGCGTACCCAGCATCCTGGGCCGTGGCCACCGCGCCACAACGTCACCGCCTCAGTGTCACCTCACACCCGACATTCCAGCCTGACTTCATTGTCACCGCACCCTTCTCCCCACTCCACAGCTTATCTCCGAATTTCAATCTCACCCTTCCTGTCTCTGGTCCAAAATGTCGGACTCACAGTATTTTAGAAACATTTTCTCTCATGTCTGCGGGCACGTCTGGATTAGCCTGGCCATCATGAAAAGGCTAGATGAGTTCCTCTCTCCTTCAAATTCTGCTACCTGGGTCCGAGCCGCCATCTCTTGTGCCTGCTATCCACAGGTTTTAAACACAGAAAAATGTATTTTCCTGAAATAGTATATTGGGTGTTTTTTTCCCAGGGATTATAATGGCAGTCTAGGCTGGGCAAAATGAAAACTGTTGAAAAGAAGATAAAGACTTTTTAAAACAGTGATGCAAGAGTGAGGAAGGCAATGGTGCCTTTCCAACCCTGCAGGGTGGTTTTGTTCAACGGCAAAGGTGACAGTTGAGGGGAAGTGGTGGTGGGTAACAGCACAGGACTTGTGGTCGCAGAGGTGACTTCAGGCGACCGTAATGAGGCCTTGCAGGAGCAGAAAGACGAGAGGGTGTGGGGGAAGCTGGTCTGCATTTCAATGTTGATTATATGATTTTTGAATACCTTTTTTAACTTCTCTGTAATCCATTTTTTAATCTATAAAATGAGGATAACAAATGTTGATCTTACAAGATGAGAATTAGAGCATAGGGAAGAACCTTGTGAATATTCAATAAATGACAGCTCTTCAGTAAGAACCTGACATTTATTAAGATCTTACTGTGGGCTGCCGCTGTGGTTCTGTGGGTTTTAATCCTTGGCTGACTTTGGAGATCGGTGAATTGTATTTAGAAAGGTGACCAAGGAGAACTTCGAAGTATCTCTTCCCTCCCTTCGCCCTCCCTCTCCCAGTTACGAATTCTTCTAGGTTAGTAAGCACCTTTTAAAAAGATACATTGTCCTTTGGAGAGGGAAGCCATCTTCACATGTCAGGGTGATCCGTTCCTTGCACGGTGGATTCTCGTGGAAGTAAGAGAAGGAGAAAGCGAGGAGTTAGGCACCTCGGGAGGGGTCAGCGTCCCAGGAAGGCG
>PVKM010053212.1:0-10075 GCA_004027735.1 Carollia perspicillata | reverse complement strand
TTAAATATGTATATATAAATATATTTTCTTTGAAAATAAATAAATATATAAATGAATAAATCTATAAATAAATATAAATATATAAGTATGAAATATATTCATATGTTATATAAATAATAAATATATATATTTCAATTATTCACAAGTTAGTTAAGCAAAGTAACTGAGTTCTACAGCAGTCTTTATTACTCACACAGTAACAGAGTCTGGCAAATGGAGACAATTAAGACATGAAGTGACTTAAAGTTGTGACCTTGTAGTTAAAAATCTGGATAATTTTACTTTCCAGTTTGAAGTTAATGCAAAGTGGGGAGGGATAGCTACTATACTGCAATGTTAGTGCAATTACAATTCAAAGGGTTAAATAGAAAGAATTTATGTTTATAATATTATGAAAATTTTAAAATTATAAAATATATTTGCCACATGTAAAAATACCAATTTATCTAGTTAGAGGCTAAGGGGGATCTGACTCTACACTACTTGTAAAACTAAGACTTTGGGAAGAATTGGTTGATTGAATCATACGTTTATTTATATTTTATTGATTATACTATTACAGTTTTCCTGACTTTTCCCCCTTTGCCCCCCTCTACCCAGCACCTCCCACTCCCTCAGGCAATCCCCCCACCATTGTTCATGTCCATGGGTCATGCGTATAAGTTCTTTGGCTACTCCATTTCCTGTGCTGTACTCTACATCCCCAAGGCCATTCTGTAACTACCTATTTGTACTTCTTACTCCCCTCACCTCTTCACGCATTCTACCCCTTGCCCCTCCCATCTGGCAACCTTCCTGTAACTAACTTTTTGCTTGCTTTCTAGAGTCTCTATCTTTACCCTTTTGCTTTTTTTTTTTTTTTTTGACAAAAAGATTGTATTTATTTATTTATTTTTAGAGAGAGGAAGGGAGGAAGAAAGAGAGGGATAGAAATATCAATGTGTGGTTTGCCTCTCAAGTGTCCCCCACTGGGGACCTGGCCTGCAGCCAGGCATGAACCCTGATTGGGAATTGAGCCCTTTAGTTCACAGGCCAGCACTCAATCTACTGAGCCACACCAGCCAGGGCAAACTTTGGCCTTATAATAATGATGTGTCTTGTAGTGGGCCTCTTTGAGTCCATCATAATTGGGACTCTCTGTGCTTTCTGGACTTGCATGTCTATTTCCTTCACCAAATTAAGGAAGTTTTCTTTCACTATTTTTTCAGATAGATTTCCAATTTCTTGCTCTTTCTCTTCTCCTTCTGGCACCCCTGTGAGGCAAATGTTGGACCTCTTAAGTTGTTCCAGAGGCTGTTTATAGTATCTTCATTTTTTGGATTCTTTTTAAAATTTATTTACTCTTAATTTTTTTATTGTTATTCAACTAAAGTTGCCTCCATTTTCCCATCACCACTTTTCTCCACCCTACCCACCCCCACCTCCCACCCTCAATCCTACCCCTGTTTGGCTTTGTCCATGAGTCCTTTATACATGTTCCTTGATAACCCTTCCCCCTTTTCCCCCATTATCTCCCTCTGCATTCCTCTGTTTTTTTGTTAGTTTGTTCTTTATTTCAGTGTCCTGGTTATATTTTACTTGCTTGTTTGTTTTGTTGATTAGGTGCCAGATTCTTTCTTTTTCTTTCTGTTCTATGTGGTTGTTTTTTGCTTCCTTATGTTTCAAATCATTGATTTTATTCTTGGCTTCATCCATTCTATTGTTGTTTCCCTGTAAGTTGTTCTTTATTTCAATTAGTGAATCCTGCATTTTTGATTGAGTCTTTCTTATGCTGCTGAGATTCTCACTAAGTTCCTTGAGCATCCTTATAAACAGTGTTTTTAACTCTGCATTGATATATTGCTTATCTCCAATTCATTTAGCTCTTTTTCTGGAGATTTGATCTGTTCTTTCATTTGGGCCATGTTTCTTTGTCTCCTCATTTTGGCAGCCTCCTCGTGTTTATTTCTGTATATTAGGTAGAGATGTTTTGACTCTGTGTCTTGGTAGTGTGGCCTAATGTAGGTGTCCTGTAGGGTCCAGTGGCACGGCCTCCCCCTATCACCCAACCTGGGCACTCAAGGTGTGCCCTTTGTGTGGGCTGAGTACACCTCCTCTTGTAGTTGAGACTTGGTTTTTATTCACAGATCCAGATCAATGGGAGGGATTTACCCAGGCCAGTCAGCTGTAAGGATTGGCTGTGACCACTGACTGTCAACCTCCACCATCCGTGGAGGATCAGCTGTGTAGGATTAGAGTGGTGGTGCTCTGATGTGGTCTGTAGCTGTCCACTGGGTGCATTGCCCCTGGGGTTGCCTGGGTGGTTCAGGCCAGGATCAGCCTCCACCTGTGGTTTGCCCAGGGCACCCTGCCTGAGCTGTAAAGCAATCTAAGATGGCTGCTACTTGTGCTGGGCTTGGAGATTCCTAAGTGAAGCCAAATAGTGACTCTAATCTGGCTGCCTAAGGCTCACTGAAGCCAGCTGTTACTTCTTTGATAGGATTTAGGGGCCAAGACCAGCCATTCTTATGGAAAAGCAGCTTGGGTGGGCCCATAAGTTGGGTGGGGTAAAAGCTCTATGGATTCCCAAGGTAGGTCACACAGGGCTAGCCAGGCTGATGGAGTCTCAGATATGGCACCAGCCTAGGGGCTCTCTGGGAGAAAGGCTCAGCAAATGGACAATGGCCTCTGCTCACTTTGATGCCAGACACTTCGGTCTCTCCCTGTCTACCACTGGTGCCTTTCAAGCTGCCACCCCAATGCTGGAGCTCAGAGGGAATGAGTCTGAGTTGGTGAGTCTGTGTGTGGGTTCCCCAAGAGGAACTGCTTAGAGCTCCAGAAGCCTCCTCCACAGACTGAGTTGCTGCTAGTTTTTGCAGCCAGAAGTTATGGGGACTTACCTTCCTGGCCCTGGAATCCTGGGCTGGGGGGATTGATACGGGTGTGGGACTCCTCACTCCTGAGATATCTCTCCTGAATTTTTGTCCACATGGGTGTGGGGCCAGTCTGTTCCTTGCCTGAACCCCATCTACCAATCTGGATGGATGGGTTTTCTTCCATTCTGTAGTTGTCAGACTCCCATTCAACTCAATTTCTGACATTCCTGAGTGACAGTAGCTTTATATTTTAGTTGTAATTTTAATGTGGTTGTGTGCAGAGGAGAGCTATGCCTGCCTATGCCACCATCTTGACTGGAAGCCAGATCATGAGTTTAAAAAGATTTAGCAGTCTGATTAAAATAGAGGAAACATTCACAAAACATTTAAAACTGTGCAAATTTAGGCTGTATAAACAACAGTTTACAAAACCAGGAGGGGAATATTCCCTTTGTGCTCTGGACTATCCAGGTCTTTGCAATGCCTTTGTGGAAGAGAGCACATGTTGAGCAGAAGGGCCACCTTGGTGGAGGGATTGGTACCCAAGGTGGAGGACTAGTGCAGTGTCTCTTATGCAAATTATGCTTCATAATCACCTCTGAAGTTCTCTTTTAAATTGGAGTGTAATTGACAAACTTCACAGATAGGCGTACCTCAGAGATATTGTGGGTTCGGTCCCAGACCCACCTCAATAACACAAGTATTATTTAAAAAAGCAGGAATCATAAAAAAAATGTGTCACAATCTTTTTGCTGGTGGAGGGTCTGCCTTCAAATTATACAAAATGTAACATCTGTGGAGCACCGTGTAGTGAAGCATAATAAAATAAGGTCTGCCTGTATTTAAAGTGTGTAACTTGGTAAGTTTCAATGTCAGTTTGACACCCTTGAAAACATCACTATGATCAAGATAGTGAACATATTCATCGCCACCCAAAGTTCCCTATGTCCACTTGTGATCCTCAACTATCCCTTTCTGTATCCAACCCATCTCCAGGCAACCACTGCTCTGCTCTCTGTCACTATAAATCAGTTTGCATTGTTAAGAATTATATTTAAATAGAATTACACAGCATGTACTCTTTTTTTGCCTTTCACTTGGCATATTTTGTGTCCTTGCATGTTGTATGTATATCAATAATTCATTTCTTTTTAAAAATATTTCTTATTGATTATGCTATTACACTTTTCCTAATTTTTCTCCTCTATCCCCGTTCTGCCCTGCCCTGCCAACCCTCTAGCATTCCCCCCTCCTTAGTTCATGTCCATGGGCTGTACATATAAGTTCTTTGAGTCCTCTGTTTCCCATACCATTTTTTATCTCTCCCTGTCTACCTTATGCCTACTAACCATGCTTGTTCTTCCCTGTACATTTCCCCCCCATTCCTCCCTTCCCCCTCCCCACAGAAATCCCTCCCTGTGATGTCCATTTCTTTGATTTTGTTTCTCTTCTAGCTGTTTGCTTAATTTTTGTTTTTGTTGTTTTTCTTTTCTTTTAGGTTCATTTGTTGGTAGTTGTGAGTTTGTTGTCATTTTACTGTTCATATTTTTTATCTTCTTTTTATTTGATAAGTCTCTTTAATATTTCATATAATAATGGCTTGGTGATGATGAAGTTTTTTAACTTGTCCTTATCTGGGAAGCACTTTATCTGCCCTTCCATTTTAAATAAAAGTTTTGCTGGATAGAGCAATCTTGGATGTAGGCCCTTGCCTTTCATGACTTGGAATACTTCTTTCCAGCCCCTTATTGCCTTCAAGGTTTCTTTTGAGCAATCAGCTGATAGTCTAATGGAAACTCCTTTGTAGGCAATTCTCTCCTTCCCTCTTGCTTCTTTTAAGATTATTTCTTTATATTTAATCTTGGGTAACTTAATGATGATATGTCTAGGGGTATTCCTCTTTGGGTCCAAATTCTTTGGGACTCTCTGAGCTTCCTGGACTTCCTGGAAGTCTATTTCTTTCTCCAGATTGGGGAAGTTTTGCTTCATTATTTATTCAAATAAGTTTTCAATTTCTTGGTCTTTCTCTTCTCCTTCTGGCACCCCTATAATTCGGATATTGAAACATTTCAGCTTGTCCTAGAGGTTTGTAAGAGTCTGTTCACTTTTTCAAATTCTTGTTTCTTCATTTTGTTCTGGACGGATGTTTATTTTTTCCTTTTGTTCCAAATTATTGCTTTGAGTCCTGGTTTTCTTCTTGTCACTGTTGGTTCCCTGAACATTCTGCTTTATTTCACTTTGGGTATCTTTCATTCGTTCTTTCATTTTTCGACCAAGCTTAATTAGATCTGCGAGCATTTTGATTACCAGGGCTTTAAATTTTCTATCAGATAGGTTGGCGATCTCCTCATCACTTAGTTCTCTTTCTGAGGTTTTGCTCTGTTCTTTCATTTGGGACATATTTATTTTTTTTGGTGTAGCTGATAGGTTGTAAGGGGTGGGGGCAAGGGCCCTTAGGTATTCACCTGGGCAGGGCAACCCTCCTTGCAGTGCTGTGGCACTGCCTGTGTGGGAGGGGCCAGAGAGGGAACAGTGCAGCTTGTTTGCTTGTCTCTAGCGCACTTTTCAATGAACTCTCATGTGAGACTGGGAGTTTCTTCCACTGCGACAACCGCCGTAGTCCATAGTCAGCAGTGAATCTCAGTCGTCCCTTTAAGTCAGCCTCTCCCATGCAGCCTGAGGAGCTTGGAAGCCAGCCCTGCCCCCGAGGTCTGCTGCATCACTGCGGTTTTTCTGATTGGCTCACGCAGTCCAATGCCTTACTGGTCTGGTCGTTCTGGTTGATTTTTCCTTCAATTTCTTGGTTGTTGGAGTTCCATGCAGTTTGATTTTCTGGCGCTTTTGGTTGTTTATTGATTTCAGATTGGTTGTTATCCTCCTTTTGGTTGTACGAGGAAACAAAGGGTCTCTACCAAAGCCTCCATCTTGGCCAGAACTCTAATTCATTTCTTTTTAATGTTGAGTAGTGTTCCATTGTCTATTCATTTCTAGTTTTTGGTCATTACAAATGAAGCATCTATGAGCATACACTTAAAAATCTGTTTGTAGATATGCGCTTCTTTTCTCTTGGATAAAGACCTAAGAGGAGTAGAATGGCTGGCTCTTGTGATATGTATGACGCTGTTGTCTGAAGAGGTTGTACTATTTTACATTCCCACCAACAGGGTATGAAAGTTCTAGTTTCCTACATTCTTGGCAACACCTGTATGCACAGTCTTTTTAATATTAGTCATACTAATAGATATGAGGCAATATCTTATTGTGATTTTGTGTTTCCCTAATGAATAATGATATTAAGCATATTTTCATGTGCCTTTTTACCATTTTTATATTTCGTGTTGGTGGTCTATTCAAATACTCTCCCTACTTTATGTTGGGTACTTGTTCTTATTGAGTTTTGAGAGTTGATTTTACATTTTTGGTACAAGTCTTTTATATGCTACATGATTTGCCAATGTATTGTTTCAGGTCTGCATGTGTCTTTTCATTCTCTAAATAGTATCTTTTGAAGAGCAAAGATTTTAAATTTTAATTAAGTCCAATTTATCAAATTTATTAATATTTTCTTTTTAAGGGATTAAGCTTTGATGTCTTAGGTAAGACACTTCTGTCTAATCCAAGGTCACAAAGCTTTTTTTCTGGTGTTGTTTTTTTTAAAGAAATTATATAGTATTAGGTTTTACATTTAGATCTATGATGCCTTTTGACTTAATTTTTGTTTATGGTACTGGACTTGGGTTGAAATTCAGATTTTTAGATAAGGATATTCAGTTTTCTACCCCAATTTTAAAAAAAGTTTATGTTTTCCATTGAATTGCCTTGGTACCTTTGTTGAAAATGAATGTCCACGTATGTAAGGTGTATTTCTGGGCTCTCATCCCCTCGATGTATACATTTGTGTGGACGCCAGTGCTGTAGCGATCTAAGCCTTGGAGTCAAATAGCGGCAGCCCTCTTTGACTCTGATCTTTTTCAAAATTGTTCAGCTATTCTAGGTACTTTGCATTTCCATGTGAACTTTGAAATTAGCTTTTTAGCTTCTACTCAAAAAAGTCTGCAGGGATTTTTGCTAGGGTGCATTTTTTCCTTAGGCCTAGTTAGGGTCTTCCATATAAATCAATATTGAATCTTTCAGTATATGGACAAAGGGATACTTCTTCTTTATTTAGGTCTTCCTTGGTTTTTCTCAGCAGTATTTTATAGTTTTTAATGTAGAGTTCTTTCACTTCTTTTGTGAGATATTATCTTTAAGGATCTCATATTCTTAATGCTATTGTAAATGACATTTTTCTATATTTTCAATTTCTGATTGTTGCTAGTATGTAGAAATTTAATTGCCTTTTTAATATATTGATTTGGTATCCTGCAACCTTGTAGTTATTAGTTCTAGTATTTCTTTGCACTTATTAATTCTAGTAGATTTTTTTAAACCGTCTTTTGGATTTTATACATAGATGATCATGTCATCTGAAAGTGACAGTTTTATTTCTTTCCAATTTGGCTGACTTTTATTTCTCTCTCTCTGTCTCATATTTTAAAATTCTTACTGTTTCAGTTTTGATACTTTCTGTTTCATGCCAGCTTCACTAATCTTTTCTTCTGCAATGTCTAACCTGACATTAATTCCATCCAACAAATAATCTCCCATATTGTAGTTCTTATATCTAGAAATTTAACTTATTCTTTTTTGCATGCCTCTACTTTTTGAATTTTAAGAATGCAGTTGTAATGATGGTTTTCATGTCTTTATCTTCCAAATTTAATACCTGTGTCAGTTCCAGGTTATTTTAGATTGATTTTCCTCCTTAGTACGAGGAGTTAATAGCTAAATTAACCCCTGGGAGAAATTTTAAAATTTCTTAGTTTAACAACTGAGTAGCAGGACAAAAATTTAAAAATCCAAATTATATATTTAAATCACAAGATCCATGAAAAATATCGTCAAAAAGAGGCACAGATAATATGAATTGATCATTAAGAACCTGGAGGTACAAAGTATGTTATTGATGAGAGAAAGGTAAAAAAATATCTCTATGAATGAAGAAAAGTAACAGCAGCAGCAACAACAAAGAAATACAATGAGAAATTCAGAGAAAACTAAGTACATATGAGAAAGTTACGTTACAAAACTGAAGTAAATTAGACTGTGTGATTTGAGCAATTTAATTGATGAAAATGAAAAAATGGCATTTTATGAAATAATGAAACAAAATTTCAGATATTTCAGGAAGATGAAGAAGACCAACTGATGTTTTGTATTCATGTGTAGTGTCTTTGGGCTTCTCATAATAACTAGATTTAATCATATTCCTGTGATGTATTAGTTTTCCCCTCTTAAAACTAATGTCTTTTTTATAGGTTATTATTCATTTCAGAGCAGCTTGTTCCTATCAATTTCCCCCCAAATTTCAAAATTTGTTCTTTTTTAACATTAAAAAAACCATTTTTTTTGTTCTTTCCATTTAGTCTTGATTGTATCTTCAGATGTTTAAGGAACAGCTGAAGTATTACTTCTTAGAAACAAACTGAGGCCCATTAGGAAACATTGAAAACTTCTCACAAAACCATTTAACCCTCTTAATGTTATTTTTCTAAAATTGTTTTACCTCAAAGAAAATATTTTTGAAAGGAAAATTTCTTGTTTTGAAGAAATAATTTTCTGAAGTTCAATAATGCTGAAGTCTTCTTTTAGTTTGTTTTCCCTGCCATATTCAAGTAAAATGACATCTCATTGCTTTCATTTAAAAAGGAAAGAAAAGTATAATGATAGCCTCTGGGTTGTATACAAATTTTATTGTTCATTTACTTCTTTTCTGTCTCCTCCCCTGAGTCCCGGATTTTATTAATAAAATTAGAGATTTTATATCCAGGTTATTTTTAATTATCTTTTAGAGTATTCATCATCTTTCTGACTAAAGAATTATACATGGCATTATTATTATTATTTTTAAAACAGTGAATAGAAATTCTTTTTTATTATAAAGAATTGTAGGTAGCCTTCCCTGGGAAGCAGAAGTGGAGATACATCACAGTTGAACTTGGCCCTCAGTCCACTCATGTTTCCTAGGCGGGATTTCCGAGCCCTGCCCTCTTGTACTTCTCCCCGCAAATGCCACACCATTCCTGTTTCCTCTAATTGCAATGTTTTTAGTTTTGTTCTTCAGGGTTTTTTGCAGTATTCAATCTGTTATTTATTTGTTTTATGAATGTTTCCAATTATTGCAATGATTTGCTTGTTTCAATTCTCCATGAAGTCTTCCCTTCTTTTATACCGCTTTCTCTTTTTATTATTAGTGTTAATTTCATATATAAAATGTTCTTGCTTGAGAATTATAAAAGAAAACAAGGATATTTTGAAGAAATTTCTCCTTTGAAAACATTTTTTGTTGTGTGTTAGAGTGATCCTTTCCTTTGGGATTATTTATATATTTTCTGAATTACATTTTAATTTGTTTATTGTCTTGTTAGCTACACCTATTTGTATTACAACTTATTGGTTGCTAGAGGGTTTATAATATGCATCTTTAACTTTCTATTTTCTAATTAGGGTTAGTATTGTCCCACTTCACATGAAATGTAAAAATCTTCCAACCATAAAGGTCCCTTTATTTCCACCTTTATCTTTTATACTGTAGTTGTGATATGTGTTTCACCTACATACATTATAAACTCCAACAAGGTAATGTTATTGCTTTAAACAGTTGTATGTATTTTAAGGAAATGAACAGAATAAATAGTTCTATGTATTTACCAGGTATTACTGTTTCCAATGCTCCTCATTCCTTGTGGAAGGTTTTACTTCCATTTGGTTCCATTTTCCTTTAGCCTGAAGAACTTCCTATACACTTTCTGATATCCTTGCATGTCTGCTGATAATGAATTCTATTTTTTTTGTGTGGAATAACAGGAATCAGATTTAATTTTTTCCTAATTGTTAATATACTGCCTCTGTCATCTCTAAATATAAAGCAGTAGTGGGAAAAGGCATTATTGGGGAAACTTCTTTTTTAAAAATATATTTTATTGATTATGTCATTACAGTTGTCCCATTTCCCCCCCTTCATTCCCCTCCACCCTGCACACCCCCTCCCACCCACACTCCCCCCCTTTAGTTCATGTCCATGTGTCATAAGTTCTTTAGCTTCTACATTTCCCACACTACTCTTGCCCTCTCTCTGTCTATTTTCTCCCCACCATCTATGCTACTTATTCTCTGTACCT
>PVKM010053210.1:0-10072 GCA_004027735.1 Carollia perspicillata | reverse complement strand
ACCTGAAGAGACTTTTGGCCATTTTGGATATTAAACTGACCTCAATTCCAGTTCGTTATATCACTCTTCAACAGAAATTAGCCAATTAGTAAATATATTTACTATATGTTTAATTTGACATTGTGTTTTTAAATTCTAGCATTTTATTTTGTTATTTTATCTGAAGGTATTCTTAATCTTATGTTATTTTATTTTTTGGAGCACATAAATAGGTTTTTAAAAGTCTCTGGTAACTTCACTAACGCAGTTCAATCTGAGATCAGTTTTCACCTTTATTCTTTCTTTTGTTTTCCCCTCTTCTGTTATATTGTGTTTTCATATTCCTGATTATTTTTGACTGATAATGATTCTATTTTTAAAAGTGAAGAAAATGTGGCCTGGGATCATGTTATCTTTCTCTAGAAAACAGGATTGCTTCAGGTAGAATATAAGAGACTTCAGCAATCCCTGATAATTTCAATGTAATTGTAGCAACTGAGATGTTTTAATTCTTGGCTGTAGTCCCTGAGAAAGCTTTAGTATTTGCAATCATCTTTATCTTACAGGGCATCATTCTTTATGCAGGTGGCTGCTCCCTGCACTCTCCTTCTTCTGCGGAGAGGATGTCTTTGCACTGAGCTACTTGGGCCTGGTCAGAGTTGTAGGAATAATGTGAACCTATCTTTCCTACCCTCCTCAATGAATCTTCTCTTATTTCTGTGCTTCACTCAGGTACTGTCATCCCTCACTTGGAATCCTTAGATCTTTTTTTTTTTTTTTAATTTTAATTGTTGTTCAGGTACAGTTTTCTGTCTTTTGCTCCCATCCCAGGCCACCCACCCATCCTTCCCCTTCTCCCTCCCATTTCCACCCCCTAGATTTTGTCCATGTGTCTTTTATACTTGTTCCTGTAAACCCTTCCCCTTTTCCCCTGAAATTCCCTCCCCTCTCCCCTCTAGACACTGTCAGCCTATTCTCTATTTCAGTGTTTTTCGTTATATTTTGCTTGTTTGATTGTTTTGTTGTTTAGGTTCCTGTTAAAGGTGAGATCATATGGTATTTGTCTTTCCCCACCAGGCTTATTTTATTTAACATAATGCTTTCCAGTTCCATCCATGCTGTCACAAAGGGAAGGAGCTCCTTCTTTCTTTCTGCTGCATAGAATTCCATTGTGTATATGTACCACGGTTTTTTGATCCATTCATTTACTGATGGGCACCTAGGTTGCTTCCAGCACTTGGCTATTGTAAATTGTGCATGGATAATTGCTCAAATGGATGTTTCTGGGAAGAAATGGGTGCCAGAAAATCTTATACCATTATTTTGTTCTATTTTTTTTAATTTCAAAAGTAAAGTAGCATTCCCCTGTATAGATAGATGTTGCCTTATCAGTGCTTCCTAAAAAATGTGTCATATATTTTACTTCTGAAAAAGAGTCTCTTATGAAAAGACAGCATCCCTCTGGCGCACTGCAGGCTCTCTGTTTGTGTTAGACACGTAAAAAAGAAGAATGTATTAGGCTATAATTATGCTCTACCTATGTCTATGAGTAGGAGAGTGTCTTATATAAAGTTATAAAACTGGCAACACTCTAGTATACACAAAAATACATTTTTAAAATAAAATTTAAGAGCAAGATTATTTAATAATGGAAATGCACTAAAGCATATCAATAAGCTGAAGAAAAATACAGAATGGCCAGTTTAATTTAGGGAAAGTTCTCATGAGTTTTCACTGCTCAACTTTATAGATTTATTGAAGATGAACACTTACTGTTTTGAAGGAAACTCTATTTAGAAAAACTGAATTGATCTTCACTTCCTAAACACCTGGCATTCTGCAAATCAAAAAGAAATTTTTAATACGTTTCAAGGTTGGGGTTTGTAGAGATATAATCAGTGTGCTATTTCTTGCACATTTTTCTTGCCTTTCTCCCTTTCACTTTATCCATAGCATCCAGTTTTACAAGTAATCTTCCCACCAATTCTAACTGATCTGACCTTACTGATTTCCAAACACCAGTTTCTTAGCTCAGCAACACCGCCTGGTTTGGACAGAGAGCCTTTCTTTGTGCTCACTGCATTCGGAAAACTACCTGGGCTGTGAACTGGGCTGTGCTGGAGTCTCTCCATGTGTTTCCTTCCCCCCAGGAATCATTATCCTTTGCTCCTTGTTATTTATTTTTTTAATTTTTTTTAAGTATTTTTATTTATTTATTTATCTTTAGGGGGAAGGGAAGGAGATGGGAGAGAAATATCAGTGTGTGGTTGCCTCTCATTTGTCCCCTGCTGGGAACTGGCCTGCAACCCAGGCATGTGCCCTGACTGGGAATCGAACCGCAATTGTTTGGTTTGCAGGCCCGCGCTCAATCCACTGAGCCACACCAGCCAGGGCCTGCTCCTTGTTATTTAAATTCAGAAGACACTTGAAGTATGTGTGCAGTTTTCCACGGATAGTTGGTTAAGGTTGAACTCGTAAATCTAGTTCCTGTTATTCCATTATAACCAGAAAGGTTCCCTGATGAGAATTGCTACTTAGATTTGTACATATATATAGACTTCGTTGTTTTGTTTTAGAAAAGTGATAACAATTTTAAAACAAAATCTATGGTCCACTATGACAACAACTTTCACTTATTTATTTCCTTTAACTAGCTGAATGGCCACATCAAGCACACAAGAATCAATGCTGTCCCTCGCGCACGCCATAATAACCTGAGCTTCAGGGCTGTTTGTTGTGAAGAAATCCCAATGTGCTTTAGCCTGTAAAATAAGTAATTAGCAGCATTATTTTCAATAGGTCTTATGTTAGATAGGCACCCGAATTTATTTTTGTAAATTAACAGAAATCGGGATACTGTGGACATTGAGAAATTATAGTTAAATATCTATTTTTTTTCTACTTTCCCATGCCTATTAGTGTTAATTTATTTTAAAGGTCATGGGAGAAAAACTTTAAATGTTGGAAAGGTGATCAGTTTTTATAAGTTTTTGAGGGAGATGAAAAATAATTGGTCTGCTTTGGCACTATCGAGAATGATGTGGTCAAATGAATAGGGGTCATTCATTTTTTAAAAGCTTATTTGAAAAATACAGTTTTCTAAAGGAAATTGATACCGTACACGAGGTAAAGCTAAAGAGCTTGCAAATTAGTGATAACAAGGCAAGGTTTAGGGGATAATTAGAAAGTATTTATAAGCATATAATAAATATTTTATATTGATAAACATGTCAACAAGTTAAAATTTTTCTAGAAGACAAAGACAGCTGAAGATTAGGGAACTTTTCTAATAACGAGGTCTGTCTGAAGATGACGCAACATCATAAAGAAATGGTTTTATTTTGCTAGTTGTCTACCAGTATAGCCTACATGCCCATCTGGAAAACTACTTCAAAAGTACTCAATAATTTGTTAAAGTGCTAAAAAGGAGTTTAAAACATGAAGTTAGTTTATTTTCAGAGTTACGAGTATCTTCAGGTCTATGGCACTCGGTGGTCTGCTGTCTTCCTTGACTTACTATGCACTTCCTTTAAACCATATTGTATAGGTTGCCCTTTCCCATAAGAAAACTACTGACATCTTGAACTGCTATTTAATTAAGTTACATTGTAGCATGATTTTAAAACACATAGGCTGAATGAGCATCATCAGATAACATTTAGTAAATATATTTTAAGTAAAAACAAAATGTGGATATTAATTATGCTAGCCTAGAGCAAAGTAAGCAATGGAAGTTAATATTTTAAAAGTTTATAAAAATTTAATAACTTATTAGAACTATAAGGGCATTCTAACTTGAGAGCAATCAACCTTGTACCATAGGCACAGACTAAAGTTTCATTATGGAGCAAATGAAAAAATCATTTATTCTTATTTGTTGAATATTGTTTCTTCCTTTTGAAATAATCATGAGAAAGTTCAATTATTTTATATACATTCACAAAAATATTTATTGAAAGAGTAAAGCTGTGTAAACTCCAAATTATGCCAATGACAGTCTAATATTTCATCTTTCTTAGTGCTAAAGTCCTAAAGGAGTTTATCGAATATAAAAAGAGTATTGTTATTTTTTTATATCTTGATTGGCAAAATGAACTTTTTCTTCTCAAATAATTGTATCTAGTGAATATTTTAATACAAATGGTTTTGTTTTAATAAATATTTAGATTTAAATGATGGTAAATATTTTTCAATGAAGGTCAGTATTTCCTTTCCACTTTTGAAAATGGTCTGCATGGATAAGCTGGGATTGCGAGCAATGGTTTTAATAATTTAGCATAATTAATGCTCTATAGAGAGTGGACTCAGACAGTCTGAATGCATGTACAGACCTATCATTCATAGTTCTGTGGCCCTGACTAAATTTCTATACCCAATAAGCTAATGATCTTTATTTGTAAAATGGAAATAAAAAAGGAATAGAAAGTTTTTCCCATCTTATACTATAAATCTTAAAATGCATAGAATTAAATTACAAAGACACTAACAGTATCTTTGAATACTTTTGGCCAATTTGGTAGGTTTTGCAAATTCTAGTTCTTTTTCTGCCAGCACCACTTGCATCTACAGGTGACCTAAACCACAACTGCAAAAACCGTGCATAGAGCCCTGGTGTAATTCGCTGTCTGCTTTTGCAAATAACAGTCACAAAATGTTATTAGAAGATGAACGTTTATTAGGACACAGTCACGTTCATTTATTTCTTTGCTGTTAATTTGCTATGAATGTTTTCATGCAAAATGAAGTAATAGCAACAAACCATATGGCGAATAAGGACAAAACCGCTTACAATCTAGTTCTTTAAAAAGCAAACAGTTTCTGATCCCTGATCTAGAGAACCACAGAAACCTATGCATATGCTTTATTTTACCCAAATTTCTGATGAATTCATGCACAAGTACTTTTATCATAGTTTTATTTACTCTGTTCTGAAATGTTTTTGAAAATCATTGTATTTATACTTTCAATTTATTATGTAATATTATTAAAACTAGTATGATTTCAACGTATCAGCAGTCTAAAATTGATTGTAAGTATAGAGATACACATTTGTGTTTTTTTCTGATTTAGATTGTACATATAGCACATCATTTTCACAGGTTTCTGAGTTTTAAAATTTCTTAGAATTTTGGCTGTTATCTGGCTGTCAGCTGTTGCCTACCTGCTCATCCTTCAATGTGATTTTACATTTACTCTATGGCAACTAATTTGTTTCAACTTTGTAACTCCTCTAGAATTAAAAGGATGAAGCTAGATCATGGACCACACTTTTGCAAATGAGGAAAAATGCCCCTGCTTTTGTTGAAGGTGTGGGAACTCTCCATGGCAGACAGGAAGGAGTTCAGTCTGGTACTGTTTTTTCAGAATACTACTTGCCTTTATCTGTGCAGCAATCCTGGCTAACAGTTTTTAGTATTACCATTAATTGCCTTTTTCTCAAATTTTAGCTAACTTGTAGAGGTGGTCGAATTTTTGTTCATGTGGTTGAAAAAAGTATTTCCTTATAATTATTTTACTTTCTTTTATATCTATTATTGCAGCTCCCTTTGTATTATTTCAAAGAATTTAAAATTTATACCACAGGAAGATTTTTAATTCTGCTGATTTGTAATTATTTTTTTCAAAAATCAAGATTGATCTTGTTTCAGTTAGCTCTATATTTCTAAATTGGTTTAGATATCTCGTTTTTAATTTGATTTCCCATTTAGCTTATTTTGTGGTTTTGTTTCTAACACTGTTATCTTATTGCTTAGTTTTCTTTTTTTAATGTTTTTTTTTGTTTTACAAATAATATTAAAATTTGAAGCTATACATTTCATTCTGAGCATCATTTAAACTAAATCCTGAATTTCTTAATGCATAATGTACACAACAGTGTTATATGTCTGAAAGTAACTGCTGCGATGATTGACTTATTCAACCAATAGTTATAACAGAGTTTTATTCATGTTTCTTGATGTAGAGCTGGGAAGAATTTTTTCTCTTACTAATTTCAAATTTAAATATTTGTCTTTTGCTCTATTACCTTTGAGTTCTTGAGCCATATAAAATGTCTGACGATAATTCGATATCTGCAGGCACAACTGCATATACCCAGATCCACAAATACCGTGTAAGGCACTCTTTTCTGGACAGGTGTATGGGCACAGTTGTGGAATGTCACAGGTGATGGTGGGCTGGTTAGCCAAGACCAAGACCTAAGGTGGAATACTACCCAGGTCAGTAATTGTCCCAATTTACCGCCATTCCTTTTTTCCAAAAAAACAATACAGTGAATCTGCCTTCAAGATGACTTCTCCCCTGAATCATCTCTATAAACACTTTGTTAGTAATACATGAGGGGGCTGTAGCTATTAAAGTGTTATGCCCATACATTGACTCTTAGTGAAATAGGTGTATCACACTAGCAGAAATATAGTATATAGAGAGAGTTTTATGGGTGAGCCTAACCTAACATGTTCCACAGCAATACTTTTAGTGGTTTTTGATTGATTGATTGTCCACTGTCCACTAAAAAAAATGTTAACATAAAAATACAGTAGAAAAAAATCTTATTTTTAGATCAGCAGAAACATGTTAACTAATGTCAATCAGTATATTTATCACTTTCTGGAATTCCATTATTTCAATATTAAAATTCTTGACTTCATAAATTATTGGTCGTCCTTTGCAATAATAGTTCTACTATAAGATGTAAAAAGAAGCCCTGAATAAATGGTGTTTTACATATTTTCTTAAGAAGTGAAACATTAAAATTAAGACATCATCCTTTTCTCGTGTTAAATACATACTTAATAAGACACAAAATTTCAATAATACCTTTGTTAATTTAAATTTAATAAATCAAATTCATGAATCTAAAAATCATGTGGTAGAAAAGTGGGATAAAAAAGACATTTTTAAATGGTGATTTGTGTTGGTTAATTATTACCAGTGGGCAGTTCAGGCCAAGTTTCACCATTTTGTACAAAACCTTATTTATCTGCTTAAAGGACCAGATAAGATGCTATGAAAGACATAGGCTTTTTTGTAAACTTTGCTTTTGCTTTTTTTTTTAAATTTGCAAACAGTTTTGGTAAATCTCTTAATGTAAGTGACTTTTTGACTGTGGAATTTTGCATTTTCAGTATTATGTCATCTATTTTTTGAAATGTTTTTAGTGTTTAGTTACTCCATGGAAAATTTAAGGAAGCTTAAGTTTATATTTGTTAAAATCTTATGGCCATCCTCTAGTCAACTGTGTCACCACATTGCACACAAATACTATTCCATCACATAATTTTTTCCTGTAGAATATGGCTAGGATTCTAGAGAATTAATGATAAACTATGTTCAATGCAAAAAAGTTTGAATTATAACAATGAATTTTAAAAACTATCCTGTCTCTATGTTCTCTGTGTGCACACACACATGCACGTTATATGCACACACTTGTGTGCATACACATAGCATGTGTACATGTGTGCATGTGTGTGCACACCTAAACGTGTGTGTTGTGTTCATGTGTGCGTGTGTATGTTCGTTTTTATATTGACCTGTATATAATTACACGTACATGAATATATATGTGCATGTGTGTGTGTGTAGAGAGACACACATAAGTGGACAGATGTAGATATAGATTAGATATATAGAAAGACTATGTAGATGTTAATAGAGAGATATCTTTCTATACATGCAGGTATCCTTGTATATAAAGAGAAACACACACAAACAGACACTGCATACAGATATAGATAGATATAGGTAAATATATTGACAGAGAGGAAGAGGGAGCTCTTTGTTAGGTCAAATGAAATAGTTCATTAGAGAAAAATATATATTCTTATTTCCTCACCTATGCAAAACTATATCCATGAATCAAACATTTAATTGTGAAAATTCAAAGCATAGTAATTCTAAAAGAAAAGTGATTTAACATTTTCAGAATATTAAAGAAAATGAAGAATTTCTTGGCACAAATTTTGAGATATATTCAAAGACTAATACATACATTATTCAAGTAACTAAGCCACTAATTACAAAAACTTTCAATATGTGAAGAATGTGTAAAGAAAATCTTTTAGCGAATTATCAAACAATTACCCAAAGATAGAACTATAAGTGCTTTTTATAAATTAGGAGTTATTTCAAATCTATATGAGATAAAGTAAACATTTGAACTAGAAAGTGTTTAAGATGATGCCCCTTAATTTTAGCTCAGTATGTTGACACCCACTGGACTCAATATTTTTTGCATCCCTTCCTGCCAGGTGCAGCAATATAACTAACACTGGACACTCAAAGCAAGCAAAGAGATGATGGATCATGATTGTGTAGAATAATGTTATATTTTTTCTTTGTACTTTCTTTTTTTTCCCTGATGCCTGGAAAATTGGAGAAGATAAAACTGTGCCTCGAAATTTGAGGAAAGGGCATACATTGGGTACAGTATCACCACCCCATCAACCCTGGCCTGTCTGTTCACCTCTCATGTGAGAGAAGAATAAACTCTGCCTTAATTAACCTTGGTCATTATTCACTTCTTTATTAAATCACTTTCCACTAAAATCTAGCAAAAATAATGTGATGGGGACACACTTCTGAAATGATAAGAAATGCTTAATTTCTGGAAGGAAATTTGATAGCATACATAAAAAATCAAAATAATAATTCTCTTTAACTTAGCAATGTATTTTTAGAAAATAATGCAAAGCAAACAACCATTTATAAATACCCCAAAATGGCTGTGTATAACAGGAAACATACGAAAGTAAAAAGCCCATCAGTAGAGAACAGACTAAGGACATTTAGTGGAATTAGGAAAGGTGTAGAGGGCAACTGCTATTTCTGCCTTAATAACCCACTCCCTTCTGCTTGAACCCCTTTGCTCTCTTGAGCTCCAAGCCACCTGTGTCAATAGTGTTTGGGGGAATGTAAACAATTTACCAGTTCCTCAGGGGCAAAGTTGCTAAATGACTGCTTAATTAGACTACAAAACACAATTCTCTATTTTAAACTTTAAAATGTATGTACTGTTTGCCAGGCTTTTAAAAAGACAATCGTAAAAGCTGACACTCCTGCTGCATTTCAGAATTATTGCTACAAATGACAGCACCTAGAGTTGCTTCTGATATTACAATCCTTTCTTAAATTTATTTCTTATTTTTCAATTACTGTTTGCATTCACTGTATTGTTCTATTAGTTTCATGTGCACAGCAAATTGGTTAGAAAATTATGTACTTTACAAAGTGGTTCCCTTCCCCCTCCAACTGAGTCAAGTACCCACCAGGCCCCATACATAGTTATTGGCATTATCGCGTATATTCCCTGTGCTGTAATCTACATCTCTGTGACTACTCCGTAACTACCAATTTTTATGCTTCACCCTTCACCTTTTTTACCCAGATTCCCAACTCTCCATACCTTCTGTCAGTCTGTTCTCTGTATTGATGAGTCTGTTTCTATTTGGTTTGTTTTTTTGTTCATTAAATTCTACATATAAGTGAAGTCATACGGTATTTGTCTTTCTGTCTATCTTATTTCACTTAGCTTATCACCTCATTAATCCATCCATGCTGTCGCAAAAGTTAAAATTTCACTTTTTTTGTCTGAGTGGTATTCCATTTTGTATATACACCACAGATGTTTTGTCCACTCCTCTATTGATGGGCATTTGAGTTGCTTTCATGACTTGGCTATTGTAAATACTACTGCAATGGCGTGCAACATTTTAAAGTATATTTTATTGATTATGTTATTACGGTTGTCCCAATTTTTTTCTCCCCTTACTCCCCCTCCTTCCTGCACCACCCTCCTCACTCTTCAGCACTCCCTCCCCTACACAGTTTATGTCCATGGATTATACATGTAAGTTCTCTGGCTTTTCCATTTCCTATGCTATTCTTAACCTCCCCCTTACTATTTTGTGTCTACGTAGTCTGCTTCTTATTCCCTGTGCCTTTTCCCCCATTGTTGCCCTCTCCCTCCCCACTGATAACCCTTGATCTTTTTCTTCAAACAAAGTTTATTGGTCTCTAAATGGCTCAAAATTGCAAATAAACTAAAAATTAACAGATGGCAAAGCAAGCATGAATATTTTCCCAAGTATTC
>PVKM010053209.1:0-10084 GCA_004027735.1 Carollia perspicillata | reverse complement strand
TAGATGAAACCGTGTTCTTCATATAGCCATATTTCAAAGGAATGAAGTGAGAAAAGCTGTTTTCTTTAATCCTCACCTGAGGACAGACTTAACTGACTTTAGAAGAGGGGAAGAGAGTGAGAGAAACATCAGTGTGAGAGGGAAACACTGATTGGTTGCCTCTCTTACACGCCCCAACTGGGATCAAAGCCACAACCCAGTTATGTCCCGTGACCAGGAATTGAACCTGCAACCTTTCAGTTCACAGGACACTGCTCCAAACAACTGAGCCACACCAGCCAAGGCAAAGAAGGCTATTTTATACCTAATTACTTTTGGGGTGACAGGCCATTTGTGAATCTAGGCTTTGTATACTCCCCTTAAAAAATGCCTGTATGCATTGTATATACGCAATGCCAAGGGGCTCACCAACTCCGAAACCTCATCAGCGGCCTTCAGTGTAAGGTTTTAACTTACAACTTACACCTACTTCCTAGTTTTTTGTTTTTGTTTTTAATTACGATCAATTTTATACCACTTAGGAACAAAGTTTATTTTTTTCTGTTTCGGTCTAGTAAATATATTTATATCCCCTCACACAGTAAGTATATTTATATCCTTTTATAGGCAGGCTATTTTATATTGGACTTTCGTTTTTTATTGAAATTGAGAGTGAAAGTAAACTTCCAAAAAGACTGTCACTGCTACTCTAGGCTTACATTTGGCAATGAATTACCAAAGATTTGTTTGAGCCATTTGGGCAAGACCCCTTTTTAAATATATAGGATGTGATGTTCACATACTTCACTTTACCCCATCTGTTCATACATTTTTCCTGCTTGCAGGATTAATCTAGTTGAATATCCTACTGTACCAAACTCATAATTTTTGTCTCAAAACATGCTGTACCTCCTTGTATCCAAACATCTGTTAATTGTACCACTCATGGTTGAAACTCTAGATTCAACTTGAATCTCCCCTTGCCCAATGTATTAATCAGAGCTCTCCACAGAAACAGAACCAATAGGAGAGGAGTGGGGGGAGGGGAGAAAAAGAGAGAAATTGATTGACATATTTGTTACAAGAATTGGCTAACACAATAATGGAGGCTGGCAAGTACCAAGTTCTGCCAATGGTTTAGCTGCAGTGCAAGTCTGAAGGCCTGAAAACCAAGAGAACCAGTGGTTCAATTCTAGCCCAAAGGCCAGCAGGCTCAAGACCCAGGAAGAGCCTTTGTGTCAGTTCAAGTTCAAAGCAGGTAAAAAAAAAAAGGGGGACTGATGTTCCTTTTAAGGTCATAGGCAAGAGGAATACTCTTCCTTAAGGGTGGGTAAGGCTTTTTGGTTTATTCAGGTCTTCAGCTGAGTAGATGAGGCCCACTCACATCATGGAAGGCAATCTGCTCTACTCAGTCTACCAATTTAAGTCACATCATCCAAAAACACCTTCAAAAGAACACCCAGAGAAATATTTGACCCAAAATTTGGACACCCTGTGGCCCAGTCAGGTAGACACATAAAATTAACCATCACACCCAACATTTCTGCTTATTAACTTGGTCCCCGTCTCCTGTCCATTCTTCCTGTCTGGTGTCTCTCTGTATCTCTCTTATTCTTTTCATCTCTAGCTCTGCCAGCTTAGTTCAGGATCTTGGTGTAACCCCAGATGGTTGCAGTGTCTCCCAAGTGGTGTTCTTGCTTTTATCAGGTGGCTCTCAAAAGCCTTGTGCCTCCAGCACCCGTTTTACTGTCTTCCCCTGTGAATCCTAGGTTCTGAGAGGATTTTGTTGACCACGCTTGCTATTTTGCCATTTTTAGTAATCAGAAACATTTGTAGTTGTCAATAGTAATAAATAGCGTTTCCTGAGTATTCACCATATTACCAGGCACTATTCTGGCTTTAATATAATTTACATTATTTATATAAATTACCACTCTGTAAAGCAGACACCATGCCATTCCTACTTTGTGATAAGGAAACTTAAGCTTAGGGGCTATACAAATAGCCCAATATTGCACAGCTAATAATAGGACAGAGGCAGGATTTCAGTCCAGGAACTGTGAATGCAGAGTCTCTGGCCTTCACCCCACAGCTACACTGATTCCAGTTCAGTTCCGGGAATAACGTGAGGTCGTTTGCATGTCATCATCACAAGTTTGTAGGATTCCAGCTAAAATCAAGAAGGTCAACAGTTGAATTCAGTGGTTCCACATTGTTGTGGATCAGTATGTTATTTCCATTAGGCTTTTTGGAGAAACAGTGGAAACTTGCTTTCAAATAAAGCCGATGTGATGTTGGCCTTTTACCTTACCCATTTCTAAGATCCGGAACCCTTCGGCAGCTAAAGGTTCTGGGTGAGAATCGCATACCCTTCTCCCTTCCGCCTGCACTGTGTATCACAACCAAATGACCCTTCTCTTCTACGATTCTGCTTCATTACCATTGTCGGATCCCTTAAGGTCAGCTCCTTCAGTTTACCCGGTTGTCTGTTGCCACTACTCCCAGCCATGATCCAGGGCCGTGGTGGCGTTTGTCTTTCCCTGAATATGCTCCTCCCCAGCACCTTGCTGGCCATTCCTTAAAGCCTTACCTCTCTCAAAGCTACAAGGTATTCTGGATCTTGGAACTTCCTCACTCGGGTCATCTCTTCCTCCTCCAAGCCTAGTAGAAGTCACACAGCAGATGCAGAGTGCAAGGTGACAGGATGAAGAAGAACTGGTCCCTTTCCTGTGGGGCTTTCAGAATAGTGAGCAAAGCAGTTGATAAGAAGGAAAGCAAATAAATTGGCATATAATTATAAATTATATGAATTGCAGCCCTAGACAGGAAGCCCTTTCAACATTGAAAAAAAAAAGGTTTTAATTGACAGAATGAATGTCTGATGTGTAGGTATGAAAATAGGTATGTATTTCATACACAGTCGATCCTCACAATTTGCGGGTTCCATATTTGTGAATTCACCTACCCAGGACTCACAGCACTTTCACCTGGTATAGTTATCTGTTTAATTCCATTTATTTACGTACACTGACGTCTCAGTGAAATTCCCTATTTCAAAAGGGATACCTGCTAGAGGATGGTCTCCTGCACCCTGACAAGTTTTGCTGGTGTCTTTTGCTGTTCGTGCCAGTTGGTTCCTTATATTCTTACTAAAAACTCACCAATTTTATCTCTCCTTTGAATCCCAAAGTGATCATATCTGACTGCTGTCATATAAGTGAAAAGATGTGGTGGTCAAGCAAGAGAGAGCTAAAAACATAACTGATAAAACAGCATAGGAATAACCCGTGTCCCCTTCACCCTGTGAATATTGGCCACGTTTGCTCCCTGTTGCTCATCTGCACTCCTCTTGCTCTCCTCTCTCTCTCTCTGTCTCTATCACTGTCACACTCAATGTATATTTTTTCCTGAACCATGTGAATGTAAGTTGCACACATGATGACATTTTACCGCTAAAGTGTTCAGCATGCATCTCCTAAGAATAAGCACATTGTCCTGCATAGCCACAATACCAATATTACATCTAAGACATTTATCAATGATGCACTAATATTATCCATTAGTGTAAAGCAAAATCTCATACAAATTAATCCATACTATCCCTTCATATTCCTCTCTTTTCCTCCTCTCATTTCCACTCCAAACACTCTGGCTGTCAGTTTCTTTTGTCTCCCTAGAGCTGGACCACCACCCCTGACTACCACCCCCTCCTGCCTTTAATCTTCTGTGATGTTTCTGTTTTGCAGAGTCCAAGCCAATAGTCTTGAGTAATGTCTTGCAACCTGTACTTGTCTCATTGTCCTGGAGCTTAGGTTCAGGTGAAACATCTCTGGCAAGAATGTTACATGATGAGGGATGTCAGGAGACACATGCTGTAAGTTTGTCCCATTATTGGGGGTGCTCAGCTTGGTCATTTGTGTGAGTTTCCCCTTCTCCTTGTAGTTAATAAGCAATGTTTGAGACCCAGTGAGTGTCTTCTTCTGCAGCACCTTTCCACCCAGGCTTTAGTGTTTATTGGGGATGGCCCTATTAGTACAGGGGTGGTTGCAGAAGGGGATTCTAACTGGCATTCTGTTCATATAAAGAAGAGCTTTCTCTTTTCTCCTCCCTTCTTCCCTCTTCTCCCCCTATTTTTTAGAGTATCGTTATAGACACACATTCTTGTGTTATTCAAAGTGATGTCATCTGTTACCATCACTTTTCCTATTTGGTGCCCACATTGTCCCACATTGTCCCGGTAACCCCTGGTACCCAGTTTCTGTGTCCCTTTGACTGGCCCCATTAGCATTCGAGTGCTCCCTTGCTTTCTGACACAAAGTTTTTTTCTTCGAATATCATAGAAGGTACAATTATCTATTATTTTCATCCACAGTTATATTTTATCAGGAAAACCAACTATTCTTAAAAACAAACAAATGTAATATATTTTATTCACAGCTAAAAATAAAATGCAGTGTATTCCTCCAAACACTGATTGCTGGATCAGAGCCCAGCTAGTAATAACCCAGACAGACAGGTACTTCCCCTCAGTGAAGAGGAGGCCATTAAGAAATGTCCAACTCGGCATTGTTTGTGTGTGAAAACGCTCTTCCTAGAGAGTAGGAAGAGCGGGTTGTACTTACAATTCAGAATGTCGAAACATTACTGGGCAGGTGTTTACATGGTCTGCGTTGTGTGCCCTGCACTGTGCTAAGTGCTATTCGGGACTTAAAAGGGGGTAGTGTTTAGAAGGAGATAAAATTAGGCGAAAAACAGAAACAAGCCAATGTATACCAGTGTACCTAATATTGTTACAGGAATAAGTAGGGGAAGAGAATTCATCTGTGAAGGAGCTCGGAGCAAAGATGAACTTTGAAGTGACAGCTTTGTTTCTGTGTATTTATGTAGGCATAGAATAAGACATTTTTTCATGCTCTGCCCTTCTGCGTATATATTATTCTTACAAAGACAAAATTAAGGTTGTTTTCATTAAAAATGTTTGAACTGGTGGGAAAAGGGGTTCTGTGGCAACTGCATAAAACACCTCAAGCCCTGGCATGCAGTGGGTTGAGTAGTGAGAGCAGCATTAGAACTGGTTTTTCAAATGAAGATGGACTATCAGAAGGTGGTGGTGAAAGTAGACATGGTTTGGAAAGATTAACTTAGCGGAGAAATAATTTGTACACATAAAAAAGGCTTCTTGCCTTGTTTATTTAAGAGTCACTCTACGGCTTTTCCTTTTCTTTTTTTTTTATGTCTTCTTTATTTCATTAGTGGGTTTTTTGTTGTGGTTTTTTAGGTATATTTTATTGATTATGTTATTACAGTTGTCCCAGTTTTTCCCCATTTGCCCCCCCGCCTCGCCTAGTACCGCCCTTCCCTCCAGCAGTATCCCCCACCTTAGTTCAAATCCATGGGTCATACATATAAGTTCTTTGGCTTCTACATTTCCCATACTATTCTCTTCATGACCCTCTATGTAATCGCTGTTTCTGTGGTTCTGTTCCTGTTCTGCTTGTTTGCTTACTTTGCTTTTGTTTTAGGTGTGGTTGTTGATAACTGTGAGCTTGCTGTCTTTTTACTGTACATATTTTTTATCTTCTTTTTCTTAGATAAGTCCCTTTAACATTTCATATAATAAGGGCTTGGTGATGATGAACTCCTTGAACTTGACCTTATCTGGGAAACACTTTATCTGCCCTTCCATTCTAAATGAAAGCTTTGCTGGATAGAGCAGTCTTGGATGTAGATCCTTGTCTTCATGACTTGGAATACTTCTTTCCAGCCCCTTCTTGCTTGCAAGGTCTCTTTTGAGAAATCAGCTGACAGTCTGATGGGAACTCCTTTGTAGATAACTGTCTCCTTTTCTCTTGCTGCTTCTAGGATTCTCTCCTTCATTTTAATCTTGGCTAATGTAATTATGATGTGCCTTGGTGTGTTCCTCCTTGAGTCCAACTTCTTTGGGACTCTCTGAGCTTCCTGGACTTCCTGGAAGTCTATTTTCTTTGCCAGATTGGGAAAGTTCTCCTTCATTATGTTTTCAAGTAAGTTTTCGATTTCTTGCTCTTCCTCTTCTCCTTCTGGAACCCCTATGGTTCAGATACTGGAACGTTTAAAGTTGGCCCATAGGTTCCTAAGCCTCATCTCATTTTTTTGAATTATTCTTTCTTCATTCTGTTCTGGTTGAATGTTTCTCCCTTCTGGTCCACACCATTGATCTGAGTCCCAGTTTTTTTTACCATTACTATTGATTCCCTGTACATTTTTTTTTTATTTCATTTAGCGTAGCCTTCATTTTTTCATCTAATTTGCAACCAAATTCAACCAATTCTATGAGGTTCCTGATCACCGGTGTTTTGAACTGTGCATCTGATAGGTTGCCTACCTCTTCGTCGCTTGGTTATATTTTTTCTGGAGCTTTGATTTGTTCTTTGGTTTGGGCCATTAGTTTTGTCTGGATGTGCCTGTTAGATGATGAGGGGTGGAGCCTTAGGTGTTTGCTGGGCGGGGCAGCCCACATTACTGGGTTGTGACGCTGTATGTGGGGGAAGGGATCTTAGAGGGAACAATGGCACTTGCTCCACTCTCTGCTGGACTTCAGTCACTTCCCCTGCTTCCCACAAGCAAAGTGGGCCCTTCTGGTGCTGATTCCCAGGTGGGTGGGTTTGTGTATGTTCTAGGACCCTGTGGGTCCCTCCAACAAACTCTCCTGTGAGGCTGAAAGTTTCTCCCACTGCCGCCTCAACTCCCACAGGTGTTTTCAATCAGTGGTTTGAGGCCTTATTTCCCCACACTGGGACCCTGGGTTGTGTGTCCCTTTAGCACCCCAGTTTCACCTGTTTTATCTCCACTCGAATGTGGGACTGCACGGTCCACTGCCTCCGCCTTGCCAGCCAGCTGCAGCCTTGCGTACTGCACCCCGTTCCACAGTCCACCGCCTCACTGGGTCTGCCAGCTGCTGCTTTGCTGCGTACCCTCTCCAACCTGGCTGCCTGACTCCGCCCCTCCTACAGGTCTGGATGAGTGTGTCTACTTTAACTCTGTGGTTGTTGGCCTTCCGTGCAGTTCAATTTTTTGTCAGTTCTGTTTGGTTTTTGTTTTTAAATTGTCCTTTTGGTTGTGTGAGGAGGCACAGTGTGTATACTTATGCCTCCATCTTGGCCAGAAGTCTTAATTTTTTCATTCAATTTTTTATTTACTTATATTTAGAAACAAAAGTGATTATCATATTCTAGGGTATTATTTTGCATATGGATATTGTTATTGCTTTCTAGAGTTACACTTTTAACTCAAGCATAAATAAAAGAATTAAAAACATTTATAATAATTCAGAATTAGTACTATCCGTGTATAATGCACATACTTTTTCCCCTCAAATATTTGAGCAAACACATATGTATTATACATGGTAAAGTACAGGTGATGTGTCTTGGTGTGGTCCTCTTTGGATCCAACTTGTTTGGGACTCTCTGTGCTTCCTGGACTTGTATGTCTACTTCCTTTGCCAAATTAGGGAAGTTTTCTTTCATTATTTTTTCAGGTAAGTTTTCAGTTTTTTTCTCTTCCTCTTCTTCTAGCATCCCTATAATTTGGATGTTGGTACTTTTGGAAATGTCCCAGAGTCTTTTTATTCTCTCCTCATTTTTTAAAATTCTTATATATTCATTCTGTTCTGGTTGACTTTATTTCTTATTTAAGTTCCAAATCGTTGATTCAGACCCCAGCTTCCTTCTCTTCACTGTTTGTTCCCTGTGTATTTTTCTTTATTTCACTTAATGCATCCTTATCTTCAGTGTTCTGAACTCTGCATCTGACAGATTGGGTATCTCCATTTCATTTAGTTTTTTTCTGGGGTTTTATTCTGTTCTTTCACTTGGTCCATATTTCTTTGTCTCCTCAATTTGGCGGTCTCCCTGTGTTTGTTTCCATGTATTAGGTAAAGTTGCTTTGACTCCCTGTCTTACATACCTATTAAGTTGTTTGGGACAGAGCCATAGGTATTCACCAGGGCAGGGCAACCCACTTCACTGCTGTGTGGCTCTGTATCTGGGGGAGGCGTCGGAGAGGGGACAGTGCCTCTGGCTGGCTGCTGGAGGCTTGCTTGGCACTCACCCCACTTCCCGTCACTTCACCCACTTACTGTATGTGACTGGCACCCCTCTAGCTGTTGCCCTGGTGCTGGTTCCCAGAGTGAACCACCAGCTTAGGTGGGTTTACGTACATTGTAAGTCTGTGCTGTCCCTTTAAATGGCCTCTCCTTAAAGACGGGCAGTTTTTCCTACCATCCCAACCCCCACTGGTTTTTACAGCCAGAAGTTATGTGTCTTTATATTCCCAGCACTAGAACCCTGGGCTGTGCAGTCTGGCCTGGGGCGGGGATTGTGTGCCCCACCCAGGCATCCTTCTTGATTTTTATCCATCACACTGGAATGTGGAACTACCCACCCTCCTGGCAGCCACTCCACCACCATACTGCATACTCTCTGCCCCTCCTACCTGTCTGGATGAATACGGTTTCTCTAAATCCTTAGTTGTCAGACTTCTATACAGTTCAGTTTTCTGGCAGTTCTGGGTGTTTTTTGTTTTGAGGTTAGTTGTGATCCTTCTTATGGTTGTGCAAGGAGGGAAGTGAAGCATGTCTGTCTATGTCTCCATCTTAACCAGAAGTCATTTTTGTTTGTTTGTTTGTTCTTAAGATTTTATTTATTTACTTCTTAGAAAGGAAGGGAAAAAGAGAAGGACAGAAACATCATGTGAGAAAGAAACATCAATTGGTTGCCTCTCAAACACACCCCAACCAGGACCAAACCCGCAACCCAGGCATGTGCCCTGACCAGGTAGTGAACCGGCCACTTTTCACTTTGCGGGATGATGCCTGACCAACTGAGCCACACTGGTCAGGGCTCATGCTATGGCTTGTAAAATCAAGTTTAATTGCTTCTAGTTTATTTAAAATACACTTTGATAGTTATTTGTTAGAGTCATTAGGATATGTCTTTTGAAGTAAGGTAAGGCATACCTGTATATATTTATGGGCTCTGAAGCATTTGTTTTCATTTACCATGTCTGAAATTGCATTCCTCAGAAACTGGTTTCTGTAGCTGTACCCCAACCATTTTTTTTAATTCCCACAAACATTTAAATGCCAATGATCATGTACGTTGGTACCTCGGTACTTGTCATGAACTCATTCTGAAACTTTGACTAGTGCCAAAAACCACAGGGACTGAGCAAATGACAAGTGACTAAAGCATTTTCTCTTTCTGGGTGGCGTCATGACTCATACAGGTTCTAGCAACTGTGACGAGTCCTGAGCAAGCGCCCAGTGCTGAAACATATTTTCTCTTGTCAAAAATGAGACGAGTACAGTGTTAGACAAGTTTTGGAGCCGACAAGTACTGAGGTATGACTGTATCTACTTATGGCACCGTCTTGAAGTAATCACTTCCCCAGGGTAAGCAGTACTTCTTGTCAAATCCTAATTGTGTAGCATTTGGAAACAGGATGCCACGGTAGGATGATTTTTGTGTATTAATCAGTTTTGTACTGGGCAACTTCTAACCATGGATTTCACTTATTCCTCTGACTACTCTGTCATTTATGCACAGAGTATGAATGAGTGAGAATGGAGAGGAACCTGTATGTAAGAGGCATGACCCTCCCCCTTTTCCCTGGAAGGCTGTGTTTCTAGCCACAGAGTTTTTTGGTTTAGTTGGATTTGGTTTGAATGTTTGTTTGTTTTTTGAGGGGGTATTTGTTTGTTTGTTTGTTTTTGCCTCCCTTGAATATAACAAATTATACCCCCCCAAAATTATCACTCTCAAAAAAAATTCAACTTTTATGCACTCAAGGACAAAAGGTCCCAGTTTCAATAATCTATTCATCTAAGTGGGCTTTTTTAAATGATTATTTCCCTCTTCCTTATTCTAAGCCATTTGTCACTTTTCCTTCTTTGTCCAAACAAAAGCATATGGAACTCAAACCAGTAGTTTGCTTTCCCTGTGCTGAAGCCTCACCTAATGGTGGTGATGGTGCCATGCATCCCAGAATAGGTTATTTATGGGGTAAAAAACTTGTTTTTCTCCCTTCTACTCTCAGACATCCTGGAACAAATAGGGACAAATAG
>PVKM010053208.1:0-10073 GCA_004027735.1 Carollia perspicillata | reverse complement strand
TTAGCGGTTACGGCTTTTTAGTCTTTTTTTTTCTTAACACTAACTCCTACTCCTTGTTGCATGCAGCTTTCTGTGTCTTAATATTAACTCTTTCTTTGTTCTCTACAGGAAGCACTTTATCTACCTTGCCATTCTAAATGATAGCTTTGCTGGATAGAGTAATCTTAGATGTAGGTCCTTGCCTTTTATGACTTGGAATACTCCCTTCCAGCCCCTTCTTGCCCATAAGGTTTCTTTTCAGAAATCAGTTGACAGTCTAATGGGAACTCCTTTATAGCTAACTGTTTCCTTTTCTCTTGCTGCTTCTAAGATTCTTTCCTTATCTTTACTCTTGGGTGATGTAATTTTGAGGTGCCTTTTTTTATACTTCCTTGGTTCCAACTTCTTTGGGGCTCTCTGAGCTTCCTGGACTTCCTGGAAGTCTATTTCCTTTGTCAAATTGGGGACATTCTCTTTCATTATGTTTTCAAATAAGTTTTCAATTACTTGCTCTATCTCTTCTACTTCTGGCATCCCTATGATTCAGATCTTGGAATGTTTAAAGTTGTCCATGAGTTTCCTAAGCCTCTCTTCTTTTTTTTGAATTCTTGTTTCTTTATTCTGTTCTGGTTGAATGTTTAGTTCTTCCTTCTGGTCCAAACTGTTGATTTGAGTTCCCATCACTATTGTTTCCCTGTGTATTTTCCTTTATTTCACTTTTCATAGCCTTCACTTTCCCTCTATTTTGCAATAGTACTCAACCATTTCTGTGAGCATCCTGATTACAAGAGTTTTGAACTCTGCTTCTGATAGGTTGGCTATCTCCTCATTGCTCAGTTGTATTTTTTCTGGAGCTTCGATTTATTCTTTCATTTGGGCCATTTTCTTTGTGTGTGTCTATTATGTAGTAAGTTATGGAGCCTTAGGTATTTGCTAGGGTGGAACAACTGATGTCAATTCATTGCGGCACTATATGTGGAGGAGTGGTCCCAAAAGGAACAATGCTGCCTGCTTGGCTCTCAGCTGGCTTTCAGTCACTTTCTCTGCTACCTGCAAGCAAATTGGGCCCTTCTAATGCTGATTCCAGGATGGCTGGCTTTGTGTATGTTATCAGTGCTGTGGGTCTCTCCAATGTATTCTCCTGTGAGGCTGGGAATTTCTCCTGCTGCCTCAACCCCTACAGATTTTTTTTAGTAAGAGGTTTGGAGGCTTTATTTCCTTATGTTTGAACCCTGGATTATGTGTTCTGTCTCATTCCCCAGTTGTATCTCCAGTTTTATCCACATGCAAATGTGGGACTGCCTGGTCTACCAGTCACTACCTTGCTATGAGTCCTCTCTGCCCAAGCTGCACTTCTCCATCCCACCCACTGGTCTGGAAGAATGTTTCCTCTTTAACTCCTTGGTTGCCAGACTTCCATACAGTTTCATTTTCTGGCAGTTCTGGTTGTTTTTGTTTTTAAATTTGTTTTTGTCCTTCTTTTCATTGTGCAAGGAGGCACAATGTATCTACCTAAGCCTCCATCTTGTCTGGAAGTCTTGCAACCTTTTTATTTATGCATCAATTTAAATGTTATCTTGCTAAATAAAATAACCTTAGTTGCAGGTCCTTGCTTTTCATCACTTTGAATATTTTATGGTAATCCCTTCTAGCCTGAAATGTTTCTATTGAGAGATCAGCTGACAGTCTTATGGCAACTCTCTTGTAGGTAATTGTTTTTCTGTTTCTACTTTAAGCATTTTCACTTTGTCTTTAACCTTTGGTATTTATATTATGATGTGTTTTCCTGTCAGCCTCTTTGTGTTCATCTTGCTTGGGACTCTCTGTGCTTCCTGGGCTTGTGTATCTTTTTTCTTCACCAGATTAGGAAAGTTTTCAGTCATTATTTCTTCACATAAATTCTCGATCCATTACTCTCTCTCTTCTCCAGTCTGGTACCCCTATGATGTGGATGTCGTTACACTTTATGTTGCCTCAGAGGTCTCTTAAACTACCCTAGTGTTTTTAATTCTGGATTTTTTTTTTTTTTTTTGCTGCTTTGATTGGGCTTTTTTTTTTTTTTACTTTGTATTACAAATCACTGATTCAGTCCTCTTATTCATACAACCTACTTTGTATTCCTTCCAGTTTTTTCTTGATGTCGGATTGTATTCTTCATTACTGAGTGGTCCTCTTCAATGTTTTCTATGTTGTTCTTTTTATGCTGTTGCAGTTTTACTAACTTCCTTAAGCATTACTTTAACCATTTTTAAAACTTTGTATCTGGAAGAGTGCTTGCCTTTATTTAATTTAGCTGTTTTTCTCATGATTCCTTTCATTCTTTTATTTGGGGCTTTTTTATTTGTATATCCCTTTTCACTCTGTCTTTGTGATTCTTTCTATGTATTAATGTACTGGCTGGTGTGGCTCAGTGGGTTGAGCACCAGCCTGCGAACCAAAGGGTCACTGGTTCAATTCCCCATTAGGGCACATGTCTGGGTTGAGGACCATGTCCCCAGTCGGGGGTGCATGAGAGGCAACCACACATTGATGTTTCTTTCCCTCTCTTTTTCCCTCCCTTTCCATTTCTCTAAAAAATAGATAAATAAAATCTTTAAAAATATGCTGTAACCTCCTGTGTTTGTGGGGTCAGCCTTACAGTATAGATGATTTGTGGAATGCAGTTTTATTGTCTCCTTGATCTCCTGAGATGGGTGCTCTAGTAAAGTCCTTTGAGTAGGTTATGTGGGCTCTCCTGTTGTATTTGAATCTTGATTCCTCTTGTCTCGTTCATGTGTGAGAGCAACCCTCAAGCTGGCTGAGTGTGAGGCTTAGCCCTGACCACAGAGTGTGACCTGTTATGCAGGTGCTTAGCACAATTTAGTGCTTGCTGCAGTCTCTCTTTGGATATTCTGTTTGTGAAATTTGTTGGATCCTGCTCCAATATTGCCTGAATCTGGCTACTTGGTGTGTTGGTCTTGGAATTTTTGGGACAGACTCTGGTTCAAGCCAGTGTCACATGGTGTCCTCGTCTGGCCCTTGGCAACCTGATTAAAGCCATAAGTGATCCACAGTTTGTAGGTTCTTCTGCTGGGCCTGGCTACACATGGGAAAGACCAAGCTGTGTTCCAAAGCCCAGCTTTTATGGGCACCAGGCCTGGGGGTGCATCAGCAAATATTTCAAGGTGCCCCAGAATTTGCTCTTCCTGCCTCTGTATTCTGACTGCCTATCAAGCTCAGTGACTGATAGAACTAGCAGAATCAGGAGGATGAGGTTAGTGGATCTCCTGTGAGGGAAGGTGTCATCCAGACTTCAGGGAAAGTAGTAAATATAATTCCCCCACCTCAGAGCCACATGACTTAGTCTGTCCCAGAGTTTTCTCTGATCTCAGCAGGGTGAGCCCCTAGTAGTCAGGTGGGTGGGGTCTCTGGGGCCCAGTGGGTGGGTCTTCCAGAATCTAAGAGATTGTTCTTATCAGATCTCCTGTAAGGAGGAAACATTAGTCATATTCACAGGGAAATAGGGGAAATGGCCCTGACTGAAAATACATTTTGAGTCTGCCCAGACTACTATGTCCTGGGTTATGCTGCTGACTCCTCAGCCAGGCTTAAGATTTGCTATGTGTGGAAAGAGGGATTTCATAGGGTGGGGAAATTGCTTTCCTCCAGGCTGATGCAGTTTGGAGGAGATTGCTTTTGCCCAGGAATATTGGTGACTGTGGTATCCAAGAATGACTCAGTACAAGGATCCTGGTGGCTGTCTCCCCACATCTCTTTCCAGAACCAAAAAAACCCAGACTCTTCTCACGTAACCCCGTCTATACTGCCCTCTAACTGCTTGAACCCAGGGCAAGTGGCTATGAATGAAATTGTGTGTGTTGAACATTTAAGAGGGTTCCTGGGTCTCCAGTGAACTTTGCCTCTCCTTGGAAGACAGAATTACTGCCATTTTTCACAGCCAGATGCTATCTGGGCACCTCTTCTTGGATTTCATGCTCTGGGCTGGGATGCCTGGCCTAGGGTTCAGGCTCTGTCCCTCTCAGTGGGATCCTTCTGCAGCTGAGATACCTTTCTAGCACCTCAGCCACTGCCTGTGGGAGTGGGGCCAGCCCCTTTTGCATTTCCTCTCTTCCTACCATTCTCAATGTGGATTCTTCTGCAGATCCTAGGTTATAAGACTCCTCTTCAGCTAGTATTTAGTTGATTATTCATGTGATGATTTCCCAATTTAGTTGTAATTTCTGTTTGGTCCTGGGAGGAGGTAAATGCAAGATCTACCTAATCTGCTGCCATCTTGAAAAGCATTAAAATTTTTAATGCTAATTCTAAAATCTGGACTATGTTGTGATCACTGTCTGTAGATTGTCTTTTATCTTAAGCATAAGAATCATTTCCTGTTTCTTCAAATGTCAAATAACTCTAAATTGTACTCTGGATAGTTGGACTATCATGTTGAAACCCTAAATTCTGCTATATTCTTCAGATGATTGGTATTATTTTTGTTTTTGTTTATTTTGGTTTAATACATAACTCACATGGTTAGATACAAAATAAAAATACTGTATTTAGGCAGGAGCCAAAATGAAATTTTTAAAGCTTTTGATGAGCTGATTAGGGTCTTCTCCATGCACCTGTGGTTTAAGAATCAGAGGAAGATTTGGGGAGAGATTACACAGTTTGCAGCTCCCAGTGTCTGGTTCTCTAATTTGTGTGATTTTCCCCTAACTTTTCCAGTGGCTATATTGCCCTGAATTCTGTTACCTATTTTTTTAAGGTCTAAAAACTCAGCTTTTCTACCAATTATCAGGTTCTTGCCTGGCTCAGATAGGGCTTGCCCTCAGATTAGGAGCCAAAAACCAAAAATACTACTCTTGGTCACCTTCTCTCAAGAATCTAATTATTCTTGGTTGCTTTGAAATATCGATGTTTGTATTTTGTTCATCGTTTATGGTGACTCTGTGTGGCTGGGCTTGTCCAGTAGGTATTCGGTATGCTATACCAGAGGAGAAAGGGGGACTTTAGGTATGGTTCCTCAAACTGTATTTCATCTGGTGAAGAATTCTTGAGCTCTTTAATGTGTAATAGAATCCACTCCTACTTGCAAAGTCTGAACTATACTTACTTTGTATTAAGAAAAAGTTGCTTCTCTTTATAAAATTTAAATGTTTAGTTTTAAACTAGAAATGTAATGTTTAATTTACTTTAGTTACAATTTGTCAGATTCAAAGTCCATTTGCATGTAAAAAATCAATAGGAAGGTTTAGCTACAGAAATTCTCCACCATTATGCCTGAGAAGTGCGCAGTAAACGTTTATGCTTAAATCATCATCTTGGCTTTTCATATGGAATTTAGAAAGGTAATAAGTGTAAGAAAAAATTATTAAAAACAGAAGTACCAAAATGAACACTCCCCCACCCCTTCTTATGTTATATCCTAGAAAATAGCTTGCGCTCTGGAAACTGAGAACAAAGTCCTTCAAGAACAACTGAAAGAAGCTTTACAGGTAAAGGATATCATGTTTTTTTTCAAACTGTTAGCAAGTGAAGGAAATATCAATAAAAAGCTTTTAAAATTAATAACATTGAAACTGTTAAAAGAAATATATAATATTCTGCCAGGTTTGAAGTATATTCATTTTGTGCACTAGGAATATGTCACTAGAATTTAACATTCATTTTTTTCAACACCTAGAGTTTTACTTTAAATTAAATTTATTGGGGTGACATTGCTTAATAACATTACATAGGTTTCAAGTGTACATTTGTATGGCACATGATCTGTATGCTGCATTGTATGCCCACCAATCAAACTCAAATCATCTTCTGTCACCATATATTTGATCCCCTTTATCATTTTATACTCTCCACACCCTCTCCTCTGGTAACCATACGGTTGTCTGTGTCTATGAGTTTTTGTATATTTTCTTTGTTTGCTCATTTGTTGCTTTCAGTTTCATAATTCACATATAAGTGAAATCATATGGCAGTAATCTAGAAAGCAAAGTAAACATTCTTAATCAAACAAAAGATATTTCTTTCAAACTGACACAACATTATAAGTAAAAGTACAATACTTCAGGCATTCACATTAAACTCAGTTAAACTGGGATAAAGGAAGAAATTGAAGAAGATTCAAATAAATGCAAGCATATACCATGTTCATGGATTGGAAGAATTAACATCATTAAAATGTCTATACTACCCAAAGCAATCTATAGATTCAACATGATTCCTACTAAAATATCAATGGCATATTTCACAGATCTAGAACAAAAACTCCAAAAATTTACATGGAACAACAACAACAAAAAACCCCATAAAACAAAAACCAAATAGCCTCAGCAATCTTGAAAAAGAAGAACAAAGTTTGGAGGTATCACAATACCTGGTATCAAACTATACTACAAGCCCACTGCAATCAAAACAATCTGGTACTGGCATATAGGTCAATGGAACAGAATAGAGAGCCTAGAAGTAAACCCATGTCTCTATGGTCAATTAATATTTGACAAAGGGGGAACTAGCATACAATAGAGTAAAAAAATAATCTCTTCAACAAATAGTGTTGGGAGAACTGGATTGGTACATGCAAAAAAAAATGAAACTCAATCACCTACTTACATCATACACAAAAATAAATTTAGGGTGGGTAAATGACATAAATATAAGTGGTGATACCATAAAAATCCTAATGGTAAACACAGGTAGTAACATTTCAGATATCTCACATAGCAATATTTTTGCAGATATATCACCTGGGGCAAGGGAAAAAAGGAAAAAATAAACAAATGGGACTGCATCAAATTAAAAAGCTTTTCCGTGGCTCAGGAATCTGTCATCAAAGTGAAAGGGTACTGACTATATAGGAGAACATATGTGCCAATGATACATTGGACAAGGGTTTGATCTCCAAAATATATGAAGAACTCATATGACTCAACACCAGGAAAAGAAACAATCCAATTAAATAATAGGCAGAGGACCTGAATAGACACTTCTCCAAGGAGGACATACAGATGGCCCATAGACATATAAATAACACTCAACACCATGAGCCATCAGAGAAATGCAAATTAAAATGACAATGACATGTTATTTCACATCTGCCAAAATGGCTATCATTAGTAAATCAACAAACAAGTGCTGACAAGGCTGTGTAGAAAAGGCAAGCAAGATGTAACAAAAAACATTGAAATAAAGAACAAATTGACAGTACCTAGAGGGAAGTGCAGGGGAGGGGTGATGGGAGAAAATAGGGGAAGGTCCATCAAGGAAGATGTATAAGGGTACATGGGCAAAGCCAAAGTGGGTAGGTTCAAAGGTAGGAGGTGGGGATGGGTGGGGCAGGGGGTCATGGTGAGGTGAAAATGGAGACAACTATACTTGAACAACAATAAAATTTTTTTAAATAAAAGAAGACCCTAGTGCACTGTTGGTGGGAATGCAGGCTGGTGCCGCCACTGTGGAAACAGTATGGAGTTTCCTGAAAAAAAAAAAAAAAGGAACTAGCTTTTGACACAGTGATTCCACTGCTGGGTACATACCTTAAGAATCCCAAAACACCAATTCAAAGGAACTTATTCACCCCTATGCTCATAGCAGCACTATTTACAATAGTCTAGAGTTGGAAACAGTCCTAGTGCCCATCACTACATGAATGGATTAAAAAATATGGTATATTTCCACAAAGAAATACTACATAGGACAATAAAAGCAAGAGTTCCTACCTTTTATGACAGCGTGGATGGAACTGGAGACTATTATGCTAAGTGAAATGAGTGGGGCAGTGAAAGACAGATACTATATGATCTCACTTATAAGAGGAATCTAATGAACAAAGTAAACAAATGAGCAAAATAGAACCAGAGGCATAGAATCATAGTAGCAGTAAGAGGGAAGGGATGAGGTGGGGACTGTTTGAAAGGGATTGAAGGGATTAGTCAAAGAACATATATGAAGGACCCATGGACATGGTGTGGAAATTGACTATAGAAGTGGGTGGTGGGCTGGGAAGATGAGGGCAAAGGACGTAAAAATTGAGACAACTGTAACAGCATAAACAATAATTAAAAAATTATCATTGGGCAGTAAAAAGAATGGAGACATTGGCTCTTACTGCTGTTTTCCAAGTAGTTGGTAAATGATATAAAAATAAAAGAAAGGTACATTTTTATAAATGTATAGATAAAAATAGTATTACTTATTATATAGTTTTCTTTCTGGAAAGCATAAGATAATATACACAAACTTGTTATTAATGCTAAAGTTCAAAAAGGTGGATGGGGACAAAATAGATACAAAAACCAACAAGTTTTTTTTTTCATCAGAAACAATTGTTTGGCCATTTGGGGGCTGACTCAGCACCAGATTCCCTGTGGCTACTCTCTCTGCATTCTCCCCAAAGCTTTTATCCTCAGTCTCTCTTCACAGGTCTTCAGCTCACTGTGCCCTCACCTTGCCGGAACCTCAGAAAGGGAGGAAGAGACAGAGAAACAGAGACAGAGCAAAAACATTGATGTGAGAGAGAAATTTGATCACTTGTTTTTTTCTATACTCTTCCTTATCATGGATTGAACCCAAAACCTAGTTCTGGAAGCTCGAATTTTGAGATCACGTTGTGGGCTGGATTATTTTTTTCCAGAGGACATTTTCCTTGTCTTGCCAAATAGGTGGGAGCTGCTAACATCAATATACCTACTGGAGGAGAGAAACAACCAACAAAGTAACCACCAAAAGGTAAAAACCTGAGTACAACAACAGAGTCTACACAAACAGAAGAAAGTGAAAAACTAGAGCATCTAGACAAGGAGATAAAAGAGACCACACCACTGAATCCCATAGAATTCTCAACATGAAAGTTTCCCTTCAAAGACAGCAAGCAAAACATCAGGAAACACAGAAACAGAAAGAGTCACCTGAAATAGGAAGATAAAAAAAAAGAACCTGCAATAAAAAGGAATGGAGGACTACCCACTAAAAGAACTAAAGGAAAGCAAACTATCAGATACAAAATTCAAATTAATGGTTATAAAGATGCTCAAGGAACTCACAGACAACTACAAGGAACTGAGTGAGAACTACTATAATATCAAAAGGAAATAGAAACTATAAACAAAAACCAGGAAAAAATGAACAATGAAATCTCAGGAATGAAAAACACACTAGAAGGAATTACAAGCAGGTTGGATAAAGCAGAGGACTGAATCAATGAGCCGGAGGACAAGGTAGAAAAAACCCCCACAAACAGCAAGAAAAGGAAAATGACTCATAAAAAATGAACAGGTGGTAAGGGAACTGTAACACAACATGAAACAGAATAATAACCGTACAATAGGGATACCAGAGTGACAAGAAGAAGTGCAAGGGATAGAAAACCTGTTTGAAAAAGAAATAATGGAAAACTTTCCTAATTTGATGAGAGAAAGTCACACAAATCAAGGAAACACAGACAGTCCCAATCAAGAGGAACCCAAAGAGGCCCACTTCAAGACACATCATAATTAAAGTGGCAAAATTCCAAGACAAAGAGAGAATCTTAAAAGCAGCAAGGGAGAACCAGGAAGTAACATAAAAAGGAGCCCAGATAAGACTATCAGCTGACTTCTCAATGGAAATGCTCCAAGCCAGAAGAGAATGGCAAGAAATATTCCTAGTAATGAAAACCAAATGCCTACAACTGAGACTACTTTATCCACTAAGACTCTCAGTTAAAATGGAAGGCAAAATAAGGAGTTTCCAAGACAAAAGAAGCCTCAAAGAATGCACCTCCTCCAAACAAGCTCTGCAAGAGAAGCAAAAGGGTCTGCATTAAGAAAAGGAAAAGAAAAAGAGTTAAAGAGAGAGAGGAACAGAGGTATGAAAAAGTGGCAGTGAATAAGTACCTATCAATAATAACCTTAAAAGTAAATGGATATAATGCTCCAATCAAAGGACATAGAAAAACTGAATGGATAAGAAATCATGACCCACATGTATGCTGCCTACAAGAAACCCACCTCAAAATAAAGACCTGCACAGACTAAAAGTGAAAGTCTAGAAACAAATATTCCAAGTGGACAGAAAAAAAAAAAAAAAAGCCAGGGCAGCAATACTCATATCAGACAAAACAGACTTCA